>BPLR01006560.1:0-233666 GCA_021605095.1 Caerostris extrusa
TTACATTATGTAATTTTAAAAATCATTTCGAAATAACGCTAAATTAGAATAACTTCAGTCTACGAAGCTAAGGAAGAAGAAAATAGGATCTAAACAAAGTGGTAAATGGAGCAATCGTCTGATATTAAACAGAGCGAAATAATGAAAAATTCTGCTTGAGTAAAACTTTCACACAGAATGCCCAGGTGTAAAAATGTTCATCGATTTTGCCTTTTAAAACCGTTCGGCGAGTGTTCATCAGCTGCATGTGGCTGTATTTTGCCCGATGAAAATCTTTTGTAAGTGCGAAATAGAAATTCCTCTTGTCCAATGGAATAATAAAATATAAGGTTTGTTCTAACGCGAAATCATTAATGAATAAGCCCGAAAACATTTGAATCATTGTCTATTATCTGATAAAACAAATTTAAAAATTTTTTTGATCGTAGTGGACATAGAATTTTATGTGTAGAAGAGATAAAAACTTGAGGGAACATGATCCCAAGAGCTAACTGGGATCAATAAAGCATGCCAGTGGATCCCTCCTTTTTATTCCGGTGGCTCCATGATGTTTGTGGTGGTTCAATCCAGTTGAAGCCCTAGGTTCCAGCTCATATGATCGTAGAACATCACTAGTCCAATCAGACCTCTCTGCCACCTCCAGATCATTCCCAAACTGTAAAGGGGGCAACTCCAGCTATATGCACAGTGTTATGGCGTGGTGTTGTAGTATTATTCATATTAGATCGGGACCCAAAGCAAATTTCCGACCCACTCACACTTCAGCATTCGAACTCAAAACCTGTGGCACAGAATGCTAGAGCACTAATCACTCTGCCATAAGGCCCCACTTGATAATATAACTAATCGTGCCCTTTTTAAAAATATTTCTAAAGTGCAATTTAAAATTATCAGCACCAAATTTTGATTATTGAAACAATTTTGTTTTTCTTACTAAGATAACGATATACAGTTAACGCGGCATTCAACATTTAGCCTTGGTGTTCTATAGTTGACTCACAAATTCTTGAATGGTTTTGGTTTGTAACTCTATGGCCATTTTTGTGCCCATTTTGTGCTAATTAGAATCTACAGTTTAACGTGAATTCCGAACCACTAACAAGCATTCCTGCAGCCGCTGTGGATCTTCGGAACATGAAGCCAGCGGGTAGCAAAGGCCAGAGCCACACAAATTCTAAAAGCATCATATTAAATCTACGCAAATAATAGAGAAAAACCAGCAGGTCAGACAGAAGACGTTTAAAACGAAAACTAAATTGAAATCAATAGTTGATTGAGTCCAGGAGTGAAACATTGATGCAGGAATTCAGTCATTTGAGTAGTATTAAAACTCTTCGCTTTCTCCAATCATCGAAAAGACATTCTTATTTCCAGAAGCCTCGCACAAAGACATATCCTAGCGATGTAAAAACTACATAGATTTGGCGAGAGACTGATCTTCAAAACTCCTGAAACAGCTGAACACATTTTCTTGTTTAATGCATAAAATATGTAGCAGCTCGAAAATAAAGCGCTTGGATATAAAGTTCTGTCTTACTCATAGTTATTTGATATGCCAGAGACCTTTATTATAAGACAACAGTGATACTACAATTTCAACGAAACCCCTTTAACCCTGTAAGCTATGGGGTAGGTACTCAAGCATATTTTTTCTGGGGCTTGCTCAATTTTTGGTTCAAGTACGCTCAATAGGCTCACAAAGTTCTAATCATCGCTTATGGAGTTAAATGTTGTGATCGAGATTTGATCTGTGGTTTTGTCTATTTTTTCTTTTTCATAAATTAATCCTTTTACTTTGGGGGCCTAATGGCCGTGCAGCTAGCGCTGTAGCGCGCTCATCACAGGTTTCGTTCGCCCTGGTAGCCATGGTGGTTCGAACTAATTGTCCCGGTCTGTTAGGCTCGCTATATTTAAAGAATTGTTATATTTAAAAAGAACAAAAACATTTGGACAGCAAGAAAGGTGTTGTCAAAGTCAAGGCTGAGGCTCGTGAGTGAATTCTAATGTCTGCCGCGTTTTACTACTGGGCTGCACTGAGAAATAAGGAGCTTCCTTTCTCAAGCTCATGAATCTTTTTTTTTTTTTTTTTTTTGAAAAATGAATCATCAAAGAGAGTAGCAAAAAAAAAAAAAAAAAAGTTAACTTTACAAAAAGTCTTCATAGGCTTAGAAAACCCTTACAAAGGCAAAGGTTGTGTCTATTAAGGAGTTCCTGGAATTAACCAGTGCAGCATTTTAATTAATTAGTAAAATATCCTTGCGGTATCCACAATTGTTTTCTTTTAAATGTCTAGACATTAGAATTCACTAATTCTTTTTGTAATTTCTGCATCAATGTTGACTTGACTTGGTGCTTGAGATGTATGCTCGCTGACGCTGCTTATCTTCAATTTATCCAAATGTTTTTTGTTCTTTTTAAATATAACGGCAAAACAGTTTGGCAGAAGTGAAAACAACCTCCATAAAGGAACTACTCTAAAACTCAGCGAAATTCAAGAAAACATTGCCTATGACGGCTTCAAAATTCTTTTAAAATACAAGAAACGTTGCTTGCACTTTCTAGCAATGAAAATAATAAAAATAAAAGGTAACAAGTTTAGTTTAGTTTGTCGCTCTACTGTCATCTTGTGCACACGAAGGTTAAACAGACCGGATCAACGGTTTAAAGTAGATTCCGAATCATTACAAACATCCATGGCACCACCGGGATTCGAACCTGGAGCTTATGGTACCAAAGACCAGAGCGCTAGCCAACTGACCATCAGGCTGCTGCCTGAAAGGAGGAGAAATTGAAAAATTGGTGGCCTGAAAATTAAAATAAAAGGAGTTTTTTATTTAAGTTTTTTTATGCAAATACTACTTGCTAATACTTTGAAGAGCAAACACTAAAAATATTTATTTCAGTTTAGCAATTTTAACTATACATTATTTTACAAACAGAAATTAATTTATTGTAAAATAAATTTTTATTGCATTATTTTACAAAAGTATTGTCAATTTCTCATGAAATTTTACATTTTAACTAATAGACAGAAAATATCTCATAAAGATATCTCTCTAACTGACTTGGCCATAATCCAGATATTTTAAAATATCAATATTTACTAAAAAGTTATCTTTCTTTGTTTTTCTTTCGTTTTCGTATACCATAGGTATGAAAGTTATTAAAAGTCACTAGAAATATGTCATGGTGCCATGGATGTTTTTAATGGTTTTGGAATCAATGTTAAACAGTAGTTCCGGTCTAATATGACTGTAGTGCTGTTATTAGGTGTGGGCTGACAACCCTGCCCAGTAAAAAAAAAAGAATCATCTATTTTTGTTCGACTATATTAAGGATTTAAAAAGCTACTTTTATATAAATGTAAATAGAATGTGTCTTTGAAAACTTTTACGGGCCTAACGGCCGAGTGAGTAAGGGCTATATGCCACAGGTTTCGATTCGAATCAATGCGATGGCAGGGATGTTTGTAGTGCTTCGGAATCCGTTTTAAACCGTTGGTTTAATATGACTGTAGAGCGTTGGGCGTAGCTCTAACAACTATCTCGCAAAAAGAAAAAACATCTCTTGTCTCGAAATCTGATAGCAGGCAGATGCCCTTGGCCCACCATGGGGCTATTGCACCACTGATGAATGATAGTGATGATGATGGTGATAAAATATGTAACAATGTAGCGATACACAGGATAAACCACGGGGCTACACATTGCGCCAACCTCAATTTTAAATTATATCTTCTTCTACCCGAAGAATGGCATACAGATGTCACTCTCTAACCCTCGAAGCTAATGGAAGAACATTTTAGCCTACAAATACGTTGTGTCCATATCTAGAATAGATTCCAAAGCTATAGGTTAGATCAGGGGTCTCCAAACTTTTTCGGTCGCGTGCCAAAAATTGAGAAAAAAAGTTTATGGGCCAAGAAAATTTTTCTAAAATTTAAAAAAGATATACAAGTATTACAATTTAAATATGTTAATGATCAGAAGGAAATCGAGATTTCATTTTTAAAAGTTCCTTATAGTGAGGTTCGAAGTGAGAACCTCACTATAAAGAATCACAAATGCTCATCTGTCAGTCTACTTCTGAAATAATTCTTTCTAAGGTTCATAGTTGAAAACACTTGCTCACATGTATAAGATGAAGCAAACACAGCACTGATTTTCTGGCCGTGAGATATTGAATTTGGGGAAACCTACTTGGATATTGATTTGTAAAACTCTAACTTTGGCATATTTAGAAACAACTGCTTGAGATGATTGTTAGAATGTAACTCAATTCATTCAACTTGCAAATCCTTTCCGATTGAAAGCTGTTTGTGCTTGCTATTATTTAGGTTTTGTAGAACAAAAATAAAGAAAGTAAAAGAGCATCAGTCCTTTGAAAAAAAAGGAAGAAAAAAAAATAATATTTAATCAAAGTAGAAAAGGAGATGGATATATAATGTATAAATTTATATTTCTTTTAATTTGCCTCGGACCGGAAAATTAAAATTCTATCCGCGGCCGGATAGAATCTTCCGGCGGGCCGTAGTTTGAGACACCTCTGGGTTAGATGAACCAAACACTTTTGTTTTGGAAACCTAACAAACTATGTACCACATTTATTATACACAATTTCGAAACAATAAAAAATTTTTAAATTGTATTCGATTACTCAAATTGTTAATAATTATTCAGTGATCAAAAATAATCTGGTCAGAAACTATAGTCAAGATATTATTTACTTTTAAATCTGCTACTTTCAAATGATACGCATTTACCTCAGTAAATTTTAGTCCCATTTATACGAAAATCTGTACCGCTGATGTTGCAAACTGTTTCAAAATCAGTAGACGTTAAAGATACGGAAGAGATATGTCCTGAAAAGATAGGATTAGATCTCAACACACCCAGTTTTTTATAATCCAACATGCGCAATAATTCTTCCTGAAATATTTCACTCATTGTCTGGACAGCTATCATAAATATTTCCGAGATGATTTTCAAAGATAAGCATTTCTGCATTAGTATTAAAGGGAAGCCTTCTCAGTAAATCATGAATGAATCTTATGAATCACAAAGTCTACTTTAAAAGATCATTGAAGTCAAAGAGAATGTTAAATGTCCAGAACAGTTTTAAGTTTAAAAGCAAACTAGAATAGAATTCATATTTTCTAAAAAAATAGAATAAAAAACGAATATTTTTAAATATAAAAAAAATAGATTATTTAAAAAAATAAAAAATAAATAAAATAATTTTAAAAATAAAAAAAAGAATACTTTTAAAAATAAAAAAAAATAGAATATTTTTAAAAATACAAAAAAATAGAATATTTTTAAAAATTAAAAAAGAATAGAATACTTTTAAGAATAAAAATAATAAAATACTTTTAAGATTAGAAGAAAGTAGAATATTTTTATGAATAGAATATTTTTTAATATTAGAATAAAATAAAAGGCTTTTAATTTTAGAATAAATAGAATTTTAATTTTCAATTTGAATATAACTTTTAAAATAATTTAAAAAAATACCACCGACTTTAAAAACTCATTGAGATGTAAGAGAATTTTAATGCGTATACAGAATTGTTTTAAAATTAAAGGAATACTGGAATACAATACTTTTAAAAAATATTTAAAGAGACTTTTGAATGTTTTAGAATAGAATACTTCTAGAATAGAAAATAACAATTTTAAAATTAGAATAACATAATACTATTAAGAATATAATAAAATATTATATTTTAAAAGAAAATAGACTAGAATATTATAATAGGACAAAATAGAATATTTTTAAGGAAAAAAAATAAATTATTCTGTGCAAAAGTATTCTAAAGAAAAAAAAAAGATAATTTTAAGCATAGAATAATTTTTTAAGAATACAAAAAAAAAATAAAATTATTCTATGCTTAAAAGTATTGTAAGAACGCAAAAAATAGAATACTTTTAAACATAGAATAAAACAGAATATTTTTAATAATAGATTAAAATTGTATATTTTTAATAATAGATTAAAATAGAATATTTTAAATAATAGATTAAAATAAAATATTTTTAAGAATAGAATAGAATACTTTTAGAATAGAAAATAATGCTTTTAGAATATTTAGATAAGAATACTAATGACCTTAAAAAACCTTATGACCTTTCTAAATGACCTTAGTAGTTACAATTAGCAAGAGTCTTAAATTAATTCTAATTTCTTGATTGCATTTAAAAGCTTATACGACTTTGAATTTGTACTTTTAAATGTTTTATAACGAATACTATACATTCATCTACTACTGGAACTTTTTTTGCATTGAAATGCATTAAAGTTATCTATTCAATACCACCATCTTTTCTGAATCTGTATTACAACGCTTGCAGCATTACATGAATCTTCATAATATACTACTGTGCCTAAAGTAAGATAAATTATTACTTTTTTTTTCAAAAACTCTTTTATTTATTCTTACAAATTTATTTCATCGCCTTCAAAGTAATCTCTTCCGAACACAATGCACTTATGCCCACTGTTTTCCAATCCTCAATGCATGCTAAAAGTCATCGCCAGTGATGGCCTTCAAAGCGCGTGGAGATTCACGTTGAATCATTTCAATCTACTCATAACGGTGCCCCCGGATGGCTTTTTAAGTTTAGGGAATAGCCAGTAGTCGCACGGTGTCAATACAGTAGTTGTGGAACGATATGGGTTTCATTTTTGGCGAAAAAAGACACGAAAATTCCAACATCGTCAGCAAGGTCTCTAATTGTAAATCGATTGTTTGCAAGGACAAAATCTTTAATTTTTTTGGACGTGAGCTTCGTCGGTTGAGATTGAGGGTTGACCAGAGGGCTCTTCGTCTTCAACGCGTTCTCTGCCTTCTTTGAACTGTTCATACCACTTCTAAACATTTTTCTTTCAATATAGGAAAATGCTCACCGATTGCCTTCTGCACATTATATACGTATTCCCCAAACAAGGTTGAATGCACAAGTTCTTTGTTCAATTCATTCAGACATTTCAAAAATCGCCGGAATCAGTTTTAACGTGTCCGAAGCCAAAAGCATAAACTCAAACACTGATGAATATTTTTTGGCATGAAATTTCCCACTGATGTCAAGGACAGTTCAACAACCTAAACAAGAAAAAAAATTGAAATTCCATAAGACCGGGTATTTTAATTTGAAAATTTGGCTTGAAACAGTGGCAGTATCATATGTGGAAATTAAAACAATAAAACAGTAGCTAAATACAAAATCAGATTTATCATAGTCGACTTAAAAAGCGGAATAAAGTTAATGATTAATCGCTTTAGAAAGAATTCAAATTTCCGTGTAAATTTATCAATTAGGTGATATTTGCATGACATTAAATCAATCAATGTAGAACTATTTATTCGAGCTTTTCGTGGAAATAACACACTAGGTAAGTAAATTTTAAATTCCATATCAATTATTACACTCTTAGAATTTGTACTTTTAAATATTTTACAATGAATACGATACATTCATCTAGGAAATTAAAACAATAAAACTGTAACTAAATTGAGTTTAATTAATCACTCTAAATTAAAGCTAAATAAAGATAATGATCAATCACTTTTAGAAAAGAATTGAAATTTCCGTGTCAATTTACAGATCAGGTGGTACTTACATGACATTAAAGCAATCAATGTACTACTGTGTCTAAAAAGTAAAACCAATTTTCAATTTAAAATTACCGGGGCTTATGGAATTTCAATTTTCTTTTCCTTTTAGGTTGCTGGCACTGTTCTTGACATCTGTGTGAAATTTGACGTCAAAATATTCATTACTGTTTGAGTTACGCTTGGCTTTGTGAGACGCTCAAACGGATTCCAGCGATTTTTGAAATGCCTGAATGAATTGAGCAAAGAACTTGCATTCACTTTTGTTTGCGGAATACGTATAGAATGTTGCAGAAGGCATTCGGTGAGCATTCCTATATCGGAAAGAAATGTTTAGAAGTGGTTTAAACAGTTAAAGAAGGCAGAGAACGCATTGAAGACGAAGAGCCCTCTGATCGACCATCTGTCTCAACCGAAGAAAGCTTACGTCCAAAAAATTAAAGATTTGGTGCTCGCAAACCGTTGACCGCACTGAATGCGCCAGCTGACACTGCATTGATTCTTCGTGACCTTTTTGCCAAAATGAAACCCATATCGTTCCACAACCCCATATTCACACCGTGCGACTTCTGGCTATTCCTAAACTCAAAAAGGCCACTCTGAGGACACCGTTTTGAGTCGATTGAAGAGATTCAACGTGAATCGCCGCGCACTTTGAATGCCATTCCCCCCGATTACTTTTTAGCATGCATGAGGATTGGATAGAAAGTTGGCATGAGTGCATTGTGTCCGGAGGGGATTCCTTTGAAGGCGACGAAATAAATTTGGAAGAATGAATAAAAGTTTTTGAAAAAAAAAAAAAAATTGTCTTACTTTTTGGGCACGTTAATCTGGAAATCAGCACGTTGGGCATCTTACTTTTTAGTATGTGTGGAATTTAAAACAAATTGTTGCAAAAATAAAATCGAATTAATCACTGTCCAGTTACAGCTAAATAAAGTTAATGATTAATCACTTTAGAAAGAATTCAATTAGGCGCTCGGTACCACAGGTTTCGGGTTCGAGGTCCCGGCGTACCATGGATGTTTGTAGTGGTTCGGAATCCCCCCCTTTTAAACCGCAGGTCCCGGTCCCTAATAGGATCGTAGAGCATTGCGGGGGCATTGCTACTTCGCATCCGTGGCTTTACCATCAAGTTACACGCGCCCCCTGGGTAATGCAAAGTGGTAACGTCTGTGCAGCGCTTGCCTTAAGGCATCCAAGACCAAAGCTGTCTAAGTGTTTGTCAGCTGCATTAGAAGAAAATAATTTATAAATTAGGTTATATTTGCATGACATTAAATCAATCAATGTAGAATAATTATCCACTGTTTTCAAAATCCCGGAAATTACACTGGGTAAGTACATTTTAAATTCCTTATCAAATAAGAATATACATTTACTATTTAGCTATTCAATTCTTTTGTTAATCAATTTTCTCATACCGTAACTTATCAAGAACTGTCAACCGGTTAATGAACCAGCAGTATAGCAGCTAGATCCGCTAACCGAGACACGTAAAAACAAAAACTTGAACAAAGACAACCAATTCGTTGTTGCACAAACTATTATGTCAGCTACTTCCTTTCAACACAGTTTCTTTAAGAAAATGGTACTGAAAGAGCGGGGATTTTTTCCTTTTTGGACATTTTTTTCATTTTTTTCTATGTCTTCCCTAGTTTGGTTTTTACTCCTAGACAGTTTCTTCCTTAAGGCTAATCTAAAAAAGAAAAAAAAAAAAAAGGAAATAAATTTAAAAGAAAATGCATAGCAGAATATTTTTACCATTTAGAAAAGTCAAAGAATGAATTTCAAATGAATATCTTTTCCTTCTTTTTTTTTTATTATTATTATTACTTGTTAAAATGGAGAAGACTAGTAACATTTGGTTTGGATGCAGATCTATCTATTCTTTTGTATCTTTTATTTTTTTTTCTAATGCAGCTGGCAAATACTTAGAACGTGATCTTTTTCGCCATAAGGGCTGCACCGACGTTACTTAGCACTATCTAGGAGGAGCGTGTAACTTGAAGATAAGCCACGCGGGTAACAATACCCCAGCAACTCTCTACGATCTTATTAGACCGGCCCCTACGGTTTAAAAGTGGATTCGAACCACTACACACATCCATGACACCGCCGGGACTCGAACCAAAAAGCTGTGGTACCGAGCGGTAAGGCGCTACCCACTCTCGACCATCAAGCCCCAACATTTTTGGGTTGGCTGCTATTTACAAAAGGAGTGTTCATACTTACAAGAATATTAGTTCACATATGAAAGGGGAGGGGGAGGGAGGGAGGAACTGATGAAATAAAAAAAGTACTGTATCGATACATATATAAAATTTATTAATTTAACGATTGTTGTTATACATTATCATCATCATCAGCGGCGCAACAGCCCTATAGTGATCAAGGCCGTTTGCCTGCTGACAGATTTCGAAACAGGAGATATGCTTCTCTTTTACGGGGGGTATTGTTGTCAGTCCTTCGCCAGTCATATTAAGACCAGGACCGACGGTTTAAAGTGGATTCGAACCACTATAAACATCCATGGCAAAACCAAAGCACTCAGTCTAATGTTGTTATACATCAAGTAAAACAATCTGAATAAATTTCAAAGCTTGAAGCAGATCTGCGATTTTTATATGGGGCTACATTTGCAACAGCGCCAAGAAAATGAAATGGGCAATCGAATTTACGGAGATTTGTGAACATTTACTTCACTGTCATATCACACTTATTAATTAAAATAGTAAGGGCGGTAAAAATACATTTTAATAATATTTTAAATTTACAATAAAAAATAATACGACATAACAATAATTTACAATGCAGGTAATATGAGGATTGACGAAAGAAATTAGTTAACATAGAAAAACACATGTATATTATTCAGAAAATTTTTTTATTTTAAGTGCAGAAATCGGAGAATAAATTAGATTGTCGCTCTATGGTCATCTTGTGCACACTTTAAACTAAATAGACCAGGACCTACGTGGATTCGAACCACCACCAACATCCATGTCACCGCCAGGATTCGAACCGGAAGCCTTCGGTACCAACGGCCAGAGCGCTAGCTAAATGGCTATCAGGGCACTCGGAGAATGAAATCCAATACTAGTCAAAATGTAATAATTTTCAATGGAAGCACGTGTTAAAACCTGAAGCCTGATTCGAACCACCAACAAAGATCCATGTCACCGCCAGGATTCGAACCTGAAGCCTTCGGTACTAACGGCCAGAGCGCTAGCTAATTGGCCATCAGGGCACTCGAAGAATGAGAAATCCAAACCTAGTCAAAATGTAATAGTTTTCAATGGAAGCGCGTGTTCAAAAATGTACAAAGAATTAAATAAAAAAAGACTTGTTTATCACAAGATTCATTTATAAAGCGGAATTTTCAGCATTCCAAAATAAATTCAATCCATTCTTTTGTCTCTCTATACAATTTTATTTGCCACAATCTAAACTTGACCTTTTATCTTGCTTGACTCTTTTGTATTACACGAAAACAACAAATTCTCCCACAAAAAACAACAACACAAAAGCCAATTATTCTTCCAGCTATCTTTTTAATTCATCTATAAGATTACTTAACAGAAAACAGAAATTGAATATTCAATATTCAAATTAAAAACAGTACCCATTCTTTTCCACGGCACGACAATTTAATTCAAGCCCCATTTGCATCAAAATAGCTTCTTACCATCTTAAAAAAATCCCATTTCTAATTCAAAAATAATCTTGAATTTTGGCGGAACTTCTGCTACCACCCACGGGGATCCCTGGTCGCCAAAGACACTGACACATGGGCGTCGCAGAGGTAGACATCCATTGTTGGAGAGAGCCATGGGTGCGCCCCCTGTCCTTCCACAGCCACATCCTGCTGGATCTTTTTGGAAGGTGGGTGAATCCTTGGCTTCTACTTCTTGAAGAAAAGAAATGAACCTTTGGATTGACCGAAGACCTTGACCGAGGTGGAAGAAATACCTTTCCTTTAATTGTGCATCCACGTTGTAATGTTTTATGGCCATTGTTGTAGCGCGTGGCTCTTCTGTGAAAGGTCCGGAAAGTAAGGAGATGTAAACGTGACAGGTGTTTGAACATTAAAAATGCAATTATACGCCCCCGCTTTGTAAAGAGAGGAGAGTTGTGTTGTGATTGCTGGATGCAGATGGCCAGCCAATTTCTGGAAAACTACAACGATTTTCTGTTTTCATGTTTTCGTAATGCCTTAGTTAAGAGAAACTAATTCATTAAATGAATTCAAATTCGTTAAACAGAATTTATAACATCTGCTGCATTTAAAAATGACGATCAAAATTACAATTAAAAATTACATATATATATCCAAATTTACCAAACAGAATTCATAAAATTTGAACAAGTAAAATGAAATTCACCAGAGTGACTAAATAAAATATGTTTGATCCAAATTTAATTCTTAAACAGAATTTATAACTACTGCAATCAAGAATTACGGTCAAAACTGCAATTAAAAATTATAAAACTATATTTATGTATCGAAATTTACCAAACAGAATTCATAAAATTTGAACAAGTAAAATCAAACTCACCAGGAAGAATAAATAATATATGATAAATAATAATAATTATGTTAAAATTTATAATTTCAAAATATCAATCCAAATTTACCAAACATAATTTCTGAAAACTGCAAAGATTCTCTTTTCATGTTTTCATAATGCCTTAGTTAAAAAAACTAATTCATTAAATCTGAACAAATAAATTAAAAATTATTAAACAGAATTTATAACATCAACTATAGTCAATCAAAAATCGTGAAAAGCACAGTTAAAAATTATAAAACTACATCTATATACCAAACAGCATTCATTAAATCTGAAAAAGTAAAATCAAATTCACCAGAGAGAATAAATAAAATATATTTAATCCTACAGTCCAAAATTTATAATGTGGGTGCGCTACCTCCCCATGGTGCACCTGGTAACACTTTTTTAGTGGCTAAAAGATCTGCAACTTGGCATTATTGTTAGATTAATGAACTTTATTTCAGCATGTTTTGTTGTATTTGTTGTATTATTTTGTTGTTGTTTGTTGTATGTTTTTTCATTGTTTCTTTTTTTTTTTTTGTAACTGTTCATAATCTGCCATTGGAAATAAAATTAAAAAAATTATAATGTCAATTTTATCAATGTAATTTCACCAAACACAATCTCTGGAAAACTGCAACGATTCTGTTTTCATGTTTTCATAATGCCTTAGTTAAAGAAACCAATTCATTAAATCTGAACAAATAAATTAAAAATTGCTAAACGGAATTTATAACATCTGCTACAGTCAAAACAGTTAAAAATTAGGGTAAAGACTAAAAAACAAGTAAAATGAAATTCACCAGAATAAATAAAATATTTTTTCCTACAGTCAAACTTTATGATTTCAATACATCGATCCAAATTCACCAAATATTAATCTATAAAATTTGAATATGTAAAACCAGATTAATTGGTCTGAATTTCCAAATCCTTATAAGTTATTTATAATTAAAAAACTCAGAATTAAAGTTGGTTAAATATTTTTTATTTATTTTTTTTTTTTGGGAGGGGGGGGATCTCTGTGGCTTTTTTTTGTAATAGTTCATATCTTGAAATTTTAGAGTCAACCATTGATAACAAAATGAATAAAACTTTGTGTATTTTTATTATACTTAAGTAAGCACATGGCATAAAAACTTTCTTTATTTATTATTACCAACACAGAAACAATTTCCCCAAAATTTTATTGTAGGAATTTACCTTGGTAATGCAAAAAAATCAAGATTTTAAACACAGAATTTAAGAGAATTTTAGGGCACAATAAAGTAATTTTATATTAGAAAATTATATAAAATATATTTGAATCTTAAGCTGATGCAAAATTTTCAGTCACAAGAACACTGAAGTTCCAAGAAAATTAAACATGAAATATAGAATCAATAATAACCAAAAGATTTTACAAAATGCCTTTCTATTTTTATGATCAATTTGATTAGTTATTTCATTTATAAACAAAGCCGGTTCAAACAAAAAACCAAACACAATTTCTGAAAAATTGTAGTTTCAATTAGATAAAAAAGTAACTTTAGGACAAAAAGTTTCTTTCTAGAATAATTTTCTGATTTTTCACATTGAGTATTAATTCAATCATAGAAATCGTAGAATATAAAATCGTAGAATGTAGAATCATAGAATATACAATCATAGAATATCGAATTATAGAAGTAATCCTAAAAACTTTGAGACGAGTGAATGAGAAAAATTTTCTCTGAGTATCTTTTCTTTGTTTACGAATATTTTTAAAAATTTTAACTAGAGTATAATTACATAAATATTAACAAAAACCTATATAGAATGTTAAAGGATTACTCAAACATCTATTTCCTTTGAAAATTAACGATAATGTTTACTGTTAATGTAATTATTGCAAAAGTATTTTTATTTCGTAAATCACCGCTTAACATACATAACTAAAAGAATAATAATTACCGTTTATTTCCTTGTATAAGCCGAAAAATTTATCTTTTCTAAAGTTAAGAAAGGGGTGTCGGCTTCACGGATCAGCTGATTGCCCAAAAAATGTAGGTACTTTTACTTTAGTTTTTCCTTTTCCATACTATTAATTTCAGAAACAGGGTTTGCATTTCAAAATTACATTGATGTTATTCAGTATAAAAATTACAGCAAAAGTGATTACAGGTAAGTGAAAATATCCAAATACCATTAATAAAGAATGTTTTTACTACTTAAATATTTATTTCTTATGATAAAAAAATAATTATCGATAAGATGCCTAATTCATTTTATGAATGAGTCGTTATTTCATTTATGAATGAAATTGTTTATATTGCTGAAGTGTTGCGGCGTATCCAAACCGAAAAACTTAATATTGGCAAAAATTACACCGGCTAACAAAAAAGCGCCAAAACATACACCAGAAATAATAATAATAGAATACAGTAAATAATAAACACCAGATTTTTTTTTTCCATTTTGGCTTGTAAAAGCGTTTTTAACTTAGGAAAAGGATTTCAAGGAAAAAACGTTTTCAGTTTTATATACGGGTCAGCTTATATTTGGAAATATGTGGTATGTTTGAAACTAAACATGGAGATAAAAATGATTTTTGATAAAATTGTTTCTTCTTTTTTTTTTTTTTTGCCTATTTAAATAAAAAAAAAACTTTAATATTTTATTTATAAATTCAACATTTTTTTTTTAGATAATTTATATTATATAGTAACTTTAAAAAAAACTGACATAAAAAAAACAACTCAATTTGTATGCAATGATAAATACTTCTGAATAAATCTAATATTGGGAAAATTACAACTGCCTAATAGAAAAAGTGCCAAAAAGCACACCAGAAATAATAATAATAATAAAATACCTTACATAACGAACATTACATAATTTTTTTTTTTTTTTTTTTCATTTTAAATTGTAAATTATGGTTGTGAACTTAAATAAATTTTTTTTTGAAAAATAAAGGTCTTCTCGGCTTATATACGGGTCAGCTTATATTCGGGAGATATATGGTATGTTTGAAATTAAACATGGAGGTAAAAAAGATTTTTGATAAAATTTATTTCTCATTGTTTCTTTCCTTTTTTTTTTTTTTTTTTAACCAATTTAAATCAAAAACTTCAATATTTCATTTATAAATTCAACATTTTTTTAGATAATTCATATTACATAATCACTTTAAAAAATTCGCATTAAAAACGCCTTTTTGTATGCTATGATAAATGCTTCTGAATAAATCTAATATAGGCGAAAATTACAACCGACTAATGGAAAAGTGCCAAAACATACACCAGAAATTATAATAATAATAATGGTAATAATATTAGTAAAATACCGTAAACAATGAACATAAAGGGTTGGGTTTTTTTCATTTTGGCTTGTAAGCTTGTTTTTAACTTCGGTAAATGACTTGAGGGAAAAAAATGACTTGGCTTATATACGGGTCAACTTACGAAAAATATATGGTATGCTTGAAACCAAACAGAGATAAAAATGATTTTTGATAAAATGGATTTCTTGTGTTTTTTTTTTTTTTTTTTTTTTTTTAACCAATTTAAATAAAAAACTTCAATATTTCATTCATAAATTCAACATTTTTTCAGATAATTTATATTATATAATCCCTTTAAAAAATAATTTTGTATGCGATGATAAATACTCCTGAATAAATAATCTTAATTCAAGCTTTTTAGAAGAGATCTCATTTTTCCAATTAATATATCAACCAAAACGAGTTGGGAAAAAAAGAACGTGCACCTCCAGTTAAAATTACACAGCTAAAGTCAGGCGACGTAACGAGATACGCAATTTCATCAAGTATTTCACCACTAAACCGTTTCTTCTGATTTAGAATCTTGACGAGCAACGGACCTCCATCATAGTAACCTCACCCGCAGTTCAAAGCAACGCACTGCCCAAAGCGTCTCAAGACACCTGAGAACCACAAATCAAACCACCTACTGAAGTTGGGTGGCAACAGAGTGGATGTCATCCAAATGTAACTAAATATTGATACTTCTTCTTTACAAGTTAACTCAGATCGAATGCGGATAAGTATAACTCATTTGATCTTGATTTTTCAGGGTGAAGTAAAAGCTCCATAAAAATGATTGAACGGTTTGATGCAAGACATCTTTTTCAACGTCAAATCTTACGATGGAAATTTTTCCTTTAAAAAGATATTTATTAGATGAGAACATTAATAAAACATAATATTTGCCTGAAAGCTATGTTTTAAAAGAACAATTAAAAACTTTTCTGCTAAATCATAGTGTTGTGGTTATGAAGAAATATTAATTTCAGAAAACAGGGTTGGTATTTCAAAATTACAGTGATGTAATTCAGTATAATAAAAAGTAGGTATAGTTAACAATTTCAATTAGTTTAAATAATTATAAGGCAAAATGAACATGACTTACAGCATTATACAGGTGTGATTAGTTTTGGATTATATTTAAATAATTGTTACTATGTAACTATATTATGCTACTAGTTAAGCTATTACTAACTAATTACTAGCTAATACTATAACATAATGTTGAACATAACATAACTAGGTAAATGTTATTAATTATTAATTATGCTATTACACACCCAGGTTTATTTAATATTAAAAGATAAATTATAAATGCATTTTTATTGCTAATGTAATAAAATATATGTATATGATAAAGGTACTAACATATTATTAAATCAAATGATTAAGTAAAATTTAATCACAACTGATAAATCTGAAATTAAATTTCACTCAATTAAACTTCAGATGTATATTAGCTGCCTTTTAAGTCAGATTGAATGCGGATAAGTATAACTCATTTTGATCTTGATTTTTTTTTCAGGGTGAAGCAAAGCTCTATAAAAATGATTGAACGGTTTGATGCAAGACATCTTTTCAACATCAAACCTCATGCAATTATTTTCTTAAAAGATATTTATTAGATGAGAGGTTTAATAAAACATAATGTTGCCTGAAAAAGCCATGTTATTAAAAAGACTTTACTGTTAAACCTTAGTGTTGTGGCTTTGGAGTAATATTAATTTCAGAAATAGGGTTGGTATTTAATATTACAACGATGTAATTCAGTATAATAAAAGCCGGGTATATTTAGCAATATCAATCCAAAACCTTGTTAAATCTTAATGTTTGTGGCTTTGCAATAATATTAATTTCAAAAACAGGATTGGTATTTCAAAATTGCAGTGATGTAATTCAGTGTAGTAAAAGTAGGTATAGTTAACAATTTCAACCAGTTTAAGTAATTATAATGAAAGATGAACATGGCTTACATTGTTATAAAGGTATGATTAGTTTTAATTATATTTATAAAATTGTTACTATGTAACAATATTATACTACTGTTATGCTACTAGTTACGTTATTACTATGCAACTAATGTTAATACTATGCTTAATAATTATGTTATTACTACTTCAGGGTTTATTTAACATGAAAAAGATAGATTATAAATGCATTTTTATTGCTAATGTAATAATATATATGTATAAGGTGATAAAAGGTACTAGCATATTATTAAATCAAATGATTAAGTAAAATTTTATCACAACCAATAGATCCGAAATCAAATTCCACCAATTAAACTTTCAGATGTATATTAACTACATTTTAATTGGATTTAATATGTATCTCCCTTTGTACCAGCATAAATATACTTAATTATTGCTATGATATATTAATTTTAATCAAAATAGTTGCCTTCATAGTCCAATAATTTATACCATTAGCAATTAGACTTATCTTTGGATCTTAATAATTATTTATTCACTAACAAGTTAAATAATATTTCAGTAAAAGACTGAACCCTTTATTAAGCTATTTTAATGCGATTAATTGCATATAAAGTAACTAAAAACGAGTCATAATGTTACTTAACTACTTTAATAACTTACATCATAACTATAAACCATTTCATGAGCATGAAACGATCCAATTATTGCAATATTATTAATATCAAGCACTCCGTAGTGAATATTTGATAAATCTAAATTGACTTCTGTTGAAAAATTGTGGTAATTATAGGTAGATATCTGTTAATCTATTTTCATTACATAATGAGAAGAAGATGTAATATAGTATCCGATTCATATGGATACATAAATTTTTGTCATCCTTTTTCATTTACAAATTCTTCTGTAGCCTTCGAATGTCAATGGTTTCTATAATTGTAATAGATATGTTATAACAAAACTGATTCATTATTTTATAAATACCGATGCATTTAAGAGTAATAAATCAATTTTATGGACTATAATTACAGGCAATTTCGTTATCATATGAAAGTCACCACACATATTCATCTTTCTTCTTCTATCCATATTTTATTTGGTTAACTATCTTAATGGTTTTTCTTTTGTTGTTGTTGTTGAACATTGATGAGGATTGGTTTTTTATTTATGTCTGCCACGAAGAAACCATTCAGGAACAACGAGGGAGGACATTACCTATTACCACTTTTAAGGTAATTGCCCCTTATTTGCATATGGATGAAAACCCGAAATTGTCATCTGGAAATTTACTATCGATGGAGATGCTTTGCATATGCTGTCACAATCATTAACTAGTTTATTCGTGTCTGAAAGCAGTGACTATAAGTGACGCCAGCACTGGATATCTAAGTGGGAGTTAAATTTTTAAACAGAGATAAAACGATACGATAGGAGTAATTATATTTACTGAAATAAAATAGTTTTATTTTAATATATTGAGGTAGTTTTTAACTGAATTAAGAAGGTATTTTTAATGAATTTTGTAACTAGATTACATTTGTTAGGTATTTACAGTGACCGAGAAACGTATATAGATATATATGTACCCACAGTTTATAGGTATACATGTACAGATAGATATATATACAAGTATATATATATATAGGTATATATATGTACCCACAGCATCTTAGATATATATAGGTATATATATGTACCCACAGCATATAGATATAGGTAGGTATATATATGTACCCACAGTATATAGGTATATATGTACTCACAGGTATATGTACCCACAGTTTATAGGTATATATGTACCCACAGCATAGAGATTTATAGGTATATATATATGTACCCAGTATAGTATATATGTACTTATAGGTATATATGTACCCACCATAGGTATATGTACAGATGGATGAATATATAGGTATATATATGTACAGATAGTATATAGATATATATAGGGTATATATATGTATATATATACACAGTAAATAGTATATATATGTACAGTATATGGGTATATATGTAGAGTATATATGTACAGAGTATATATATATATGGAGGTATACCCTGTATGTACAGATGGTATATATATAGGTATATATATGTACCCACAGTATATAGGTATATATGTACTCACAGTATATAGGTATATATATGTACCCACAGTATAGGTATTTATAAGTATATATGTACAGACAGGTTTATATGTATTATTATAGTATATATCTTAGGTATATATATGTACAGATAGTATATAGATATATATAGGTATATATATATATGTACCCACAGCATATAGATATATATAGGTATATATACACAGGTATATATATATGTAGGTATATAGGTATATATGTACCCACAGTTTGTAAGTATGTACGAGATGGTATATAGATATAGTATGTACTCACAGATATATATAGGTAGTATATGAGTATATATATGTACTCACAGTATATGGGTATATGTGTATTTATAGGTATATATGTACACAGTTTATATATATAGCCCACAGTTTATATATATGTACTATAGTATATTATATATATACAGCATATAGATATATATAGGTAAAATTTAAATGAGTATATATAATTTTTTTTTTGGTATATAGATATATATGGTATCAACAGTAGTATATAGATATATAGGTATATAAACTCACAGTATATAGGCATATATGGTAACTACTCACAGTATAGTATATATAATGTACTCTGATATATATATGTACACAATATATAGGTATATATGTACCTATAGTATATAAGTATATACGTGAAAAATTTAATTTAATTTTAAAAACTTCAACACTACCTGTTGTAAATCCAAATCAAAGTGTATAAATCAGGGTTTTGAAACTTCATAGGGCAAATTTTTAAAGAAGTTAAATGGATCAAAAGACAATATTTTCATCAAATAAAAAAAAAATTGCTCACAATAAATTTAAAAAAAAAACAAAAAAAGTCTAGAGAAGGATATCATAAAATAGAGCAATTTGGTTAAAATTAAGAATGCATTTTTGGACTTATGATTTAGGATCATACATTTCGTGTACTACATCATGTTCTGAAAGAATTTTCAGGAAAAGAGAGTCCATTTAATTACTCAATATTAAAGAAGTTTGTTGTTTTAAATATTTTACTGGTGTGAAGAAATTAATAATCATCACTACATTTTAATATTTTTGTTGTTGTTGTATATAGGTGACCTTTTGTTGTACTTTATGTATATACACCATGATAGTTCATTGGTGATGAAGAAAGAGGCATTTCCTTTCAGTGGACTGCCTACATTTACATATTTATATGAAAAGAAGATTCAGAAAACTGCAAACAGCAATTATTGATGGGAAACTCTTATACGATGCTACTGTTGCCATCGAATACAACTTATTCTGAAGACAGTATACACAGTAGACTCTTCAGAAGACAGTAGACTCTTTCACATTTTCTTCGCACGTTACAGCAAGGCCACGAGTTGGTATATGCTTCATTATATTAATGATTAAAGGCTAGTGTTGAAGTTAATTATTTGAGATCTAATAATTTGAAATATTTGTTTGAATTCAACAAAATGCTAAAAAAATTGTGTCTCATATAGATTACTGATAAAAATAATTTTCTTATAGATTACTTTATATTTTAAATTAGATTCTTATAGATTACTGATAAAAAAAATTTCAAATTAAAATAATAAAAATCCTGAAATCTTTTCGGCAAATTTCAACTTATCATGTGAGCATTTGAGAGCGGATGAATAAACTCAGGAATATGCCAATGTTTAATAATGCAAGAGATTTATGAAGCAATTGATTGGAATACTACAAGAATAGCCAAATTCAATAGTCACATGAATATAGCAATGTTTAATAGATCGAGAATTTCATGAAGAATGAATTGTTCGAGAATCTATAAAAAGAATATACAAAAATAATATAAATGTCGTCATAAATGAAGAATGAAGTATTCCCAATTCTACAAGAAACACTATAACATTGAATAGCCAAAAGAATATATCAATGTTTGAAAAAGACATAAATGATAGAATGAAGTATTCCAAATACAATAAGAAGCACTATACAGCACAATAGGCATGGAAAAAATGCCAAAAGTAATAATTGAAACTTCAAAGAAGAAGGAATTTATCAACGCACTGCGAGTACTTAGAGCTATTGGATATGCAAGTGTGCTTCAAAACCATACTACAAAAACACTACAAACTAAAGCCACATTCTCCAGAAAATTTCTTATGACTAACGTTATTCATAAAACATTTCAAGAGTTAAGGAGCAGCCAAAATTTGAAATGGAATTTTATTTGCTTGGCCCTCATTTTCAGATAACGTCGTGGACCCCTAACCAGGACAGCATCATGTTCACACACGATAATAAATAATCCCAAGGAAATTAAAACACAAAATTAAGATTATAATTTTCAATTTTAAATAAAGAAAATGAATTATGGGTGGTAGACTATATTTTCGCTTGTCAAGAGAGGGTTTTCATGAAATTGTGAACCATCGACAAGAATTGTTGAACTTATTTTCCGTGGAAAGATACCTACAGCGAAAACTAAAGAATCTCAAAAAGAATGAAAGGAAATAACATGCACTACGTTAAAAGAATTAGTTATTTTACTTCAAATCTTTTGTTTGGCCACATCCTGTTACATTCTTACAAGAAACAAACCAAATACAAATCCAGTGATGAATTTGCCCCCAGACAATAGGAAACCATCTAAATTTAACTTTCATGATTCGAGTCTCCCTCCGGGCAAACCATTTCCCAGAAGATGTTCCACAAAAGCATTGTTTTTTATTTCTTGCAACAAAAGAAAAAAAGCAACAACAACAAAAAAATTCCATAATATTCCCAGAATCCAAATTGTCTCCGGGTTACCGCACATTCCCTTTAGCATGGAGTGCAGAAGTAATAATAATGTACCTCGAGTTATGTATATGTATATATATGCATCACTAATAGCTCACTGACGTGTGTTGAACAGAAGACATTACCTTCTGGGAGGACTGGCTTACATTTACGTGTCGTATGAAAGAAAATTCAGAAAACTACATAGTTTAATTGTTGATGGGAGAAGCTTATACACGATGCTACTTTTGCCCTCAGATACACCTTATTTCTGAAGACAGTAACTGCAACGAACATACTCCGTACATTCTAACACTCCTCCACATTTTCTGGGCATGTTACCGCTGGACCTCGAGTTGGGATATTCCTCATTACAGAGCGGCCTGATGACCAATTGGCTAGTTCTCTGGCCTTTGGTACCACGGGCTCCAGATTCGAATCCTGGCGGTGGCATGGATGTTTTTCAGTGGTTCGGAATGCACTTTAAACTGTAGGTTCCGGTCTGTTTAGCCCTTGTGTGTACAAGATGATCATAGATAGCCAAACCAAGCCAAAACAAACCTTACTATAGAAACGATTAAATGTTTGATGTCAAAATTTATTCTTTGAGATCTTATTATTTAAAATATTTCGGTTTTGAATTCAACAAAATGTTAAAAATTGTATCTCTTATAGATGGCTAATAAACATAAATGCAAAATTAAAATAAATAATCTCAAGCAAAATTAAAAGTCAAAATTATTATTGTTATTTTCAATTTTTTTATAAAGAAAATAGATTAGAGGTGGTAGCAATAATTTCTCTTGTCAAGAGAGGGTTTTTATGAATTTGTGAACCGAAGAGAGGTTGAAGTTATTTTCCGTGGAAAGATACCTACAGCGAAAAACTAAAAAATCTCCAAAAAGAATGAAACGAAATAACATATACTACGTTAAAAGAATTAGTTATTTTATTTCCAATCTTTTGTTTGGCCACATCCTGTTACATTCTTACAAAAAACAAACCGAATACAAAATCCTGCGATGAATTTGCCCCGCAGACAATAGGAAACCATCTAAATTTAACTTCCACGATTCGAGCCTGCTTCCATGCAAACCTTTTTCCCAGAAGATGTCCGACAAAAGCATTGTTTTTATTTCTTGCAACAAAAGAAAAAAGTAAAGAAAAAAATCCCATAACATTCCCAGAATTCAAACTGCGGATTACCGCACATCTCTTAGCCTGGAGTGCAGAAATAATAATAATGGATCTCGTGTTTTATATATATATATATATGCATCACTAACAGCTTCACTGACGGGCAATGAAATGAATTCATTACTTTCTGGGAGGACTGCCTTGCATTTACGTGGGTGAAGAAAGAAAATTCAGAAAACTACCTAGCCTAATTGTTGATGGGAAATTATTATATATGATGTTACTGGTGCCATCGGATACACCTTATTTCTGAAGTCAGTAACTGCAACGAACGCACTCCGACATTCGAAGCCTTCTCCACATTTTCTGCCACACTACCGCTTGGACACTACTTTTCATTACAGAGAGGCCTGATGACACTGTGGTTAGTGCTCTGGTCTTCGGTACCACACGCTCCAGGTTCGAATCCTGGAGGCGTGGATGAAAAAATGGTTCGGAAACGATTTAAACTGTAGGTCCTGGTCTGTTTAGCCCTCGTGTACACGACCATAGAGGGGCAAACCAAACTCATTCATTGACGATTAAAGGTTAGTGTTAAATTTAATTAAGCAACGAACACAGTTGACATTCGAACCCTCCTCCACACTTTCTGCACACGTTACCGCTGGGTCACGAGTTGGTATATGCATTTGTTACATTAACGATTAAAGGCTAGTGTTAAAATTCCTTTGAGATATAATAATTTAAAATATTTCTGTTTTGAATTTAATAAAATGTTCAAAAATATACCTCTTATAGGTTTCTAATAAATATCAATCGCAAATTAAAATAAAAATCATCACAACTGAAATCTGCTCGGCAAATTTAAACTTATCATGTGTGAACATTCGAGAACGGATGAATAAAGTCATAAAAATATGCCAATAATTTATATTAATTGATTGAATACTACAAGAATGATCAAATTCAATAGCCTAATGAATATAGCAATGTTGAATAGATTAAGAACTTCATTCGAAAATGAATTGTTCTTGAAGTATCTCTAAAAGAATATACAAAAGTAACATAAATGTCGTCGTACATAAATGTAGTTTTCCAATTCTACAAGAAATATTATCCCACATTCAATAGCCAAAAGAATACATCAAAGTTTGAAAATTCTAGGCATAAATGAAGAATGAAGTATTCCAAAATTTACAAGAATCACTATCACATTCAATAGCCAAGTGAACCATCGACAGGACGGTTTGAACTTATTTTCCATGGAAAGATACCTACAGCGAAAAACCAAAGAATCTCCAAAAAAGAATGAAACGAAATAGCATATACTACGTTAAAAGAATTAGTTATTTTATTTCCAATCTTTTGTTTGGCATGACATCCTGTTACATTCTTACAAAAACAAACCGAATACAAATCCATCGATGAATTCGCCCCGCAGACAATAGGAAACCATCTAAATTTAACTTCCACGATTCGAGCCTGCCTCAGGCAAACCTTTTCCCAGAAGATGTCCGACAAAAGCATTGTTTTTATTTCTTGCAAACAAAAGAAAAAAAGGAACAACAAAAAAATCCCATAATATTCCCAGAATTCAAGCTGTCTGTGGATTACCGCACATCCCTTAGCCTGGAGTGCAGAAATAATAATAATAATAACAACAACAACACTAATAACAAACAGCAAGTAAAAAAATCTTGTCTCTCCACCCCTACTCCCCCCTACACACTGCATGAAATACGCGAATGCATAGGAAATATGCTGTCGGTCTGACCCGAAGGGTCGCAACGCCCACATAACAATACAAGCGCGTGACGATATTTAACAATGTTGCCGGCAATGCACTTAACCCCTGGGATCATCCTCTCATCCCCCCTTTTTTGGAATGTGACCCTCTCCCCCTGTGGTCTTTGTTCCAACCAAGCTGCAAAAAAGATAAAGCCAACATCTGTAGGGGGTAGGGGTAGAAATGGGGGATTGAATGCGGCGTGATGAAAATGGTAATGCAAAACGATGATAAATAATAGTATTGACTGGATTTCAAGAGGATGAATAATAATTTAATTGCTGGTTTTTGAGTGCAGTTGATTTTTTTTCTTCTTTTCTTTTTGTTTTCAAGTACTTGAAATAATTGTTTGTGCATTTGTTTTCACGACATTGTAATTTACCATCAGATTCGAAAACGTTTTGTTAAGTGTTTAGAATTAAATTTGTATTCATTAACGTTTTAGCAAGTAGTTAAATTTCATCCACCTTGTTTTGCAGCTGATATAAAGTTAAGTAATTTTACCTTTTGTAAGATGATGCAAAAACTAATAAAAAATGTTTATTTTAAATTAATTTCTTCTTATATATATATATATATATATATGTCTTGCAATTTTTCGTAATGCATTAGCTCTTTCGATATATTGCGACTTTTTATAACACGCATTTGGATATTTAGAGCAATACTTTTCAAATGTTCTTAACACTAGCCATTATGTTGCTATTTCTTTGTCATCCTTTGCAATTGTATTCATATTGAATGGCAACATTCTGTCTCTTCTGGATATGAATTTTGATTGATATCTATTATTAATTCAATCGTTGCTTATATTATTGTTATTGCCATCGAAATATAAATATTCATATAAATATAAATGTTAATGTAGTAACTTTCGGGATTTTTTCACGTAACATGAGATTCATCTTTTTGCATAAATGTAGTAAAGACCTTGCAATCTTCCCTATATGTGAAAAAGCCAACGATGGCAAAAATTACATTGCAATAATAAATTTTCTCGTAGCATGAGATTACCTCATTTTTGCATAAAGATGAAAGACCTTGCAATCATCTTCTTTATATGTGAAAAAGCCAACGATGGAAATAATTACAACGCAATAATAGATTTTTCTCATAGCATGAGATTCATCTTTTGTAAAAATGTGGTAAAGAGCTTCCAATCTTTTTCTATAACCAAAAAAGCCAATGATGACAAAATTACAACGCAATAATACATTGCCAGGTTCCCTACCATGCGGTCGATGATAGTATATTGAAATAATTTTTATAGAATCATTTTATATCGATTTATTTAGCTAGGGAAATTTTTATTACTAATTTTGAACTATTATTTTCAGCTTTTATTAAACAATACAGGTTTTACATTTAGATCTATACAGAAGCAACTATACAGGTTTTATTAAACCATTGTTTTATCACAGCTTTAGTAGCAAAATTTTAAACAGGACTAACATAAGCATTGTATTATATCTATATAAAAAAAAAAAAAACTTAAATTTGTCATCGAAAAAAAAAGATTAGAAATAATTTTATTTAATTCTTAGAAGAGGAAAATAAAAAAAAAAAAATTAAAAAATAAAAATATTGACTATAAAAAGTTGTCACACACACCAAATTGTCAGGTTATTTGACGTGATATATGCTTTTTCTCCAATGTATATCAAGATAGTAGTAGAGATATATAGAAAATTGACGCAATAAAATATTTCGTTATAATGACAATTGTAACTGATGTATAATGACATTGTATTATAGGAAACAAATATATTATCTTTTAACTCTTATATTTCTGTTTTCATTTGGAAAAGTATTTACTTGTTTAATGTACAACAGATGGTATATAGATATATAAACCAAACAAAATGTTCCTATAAGTATTGGTTCTGAACTTAGTTTGGATGTATTGATTTCGCATTATCACCTACAGAAATGCCGAAATCTTTTCATATAACAACATACTAGAGATATACAAAATGATACAGATAATTATGTCACACTAGAATGATTTTTTTCCCCACCAACACAACTTTCTATTTCTGTTCAATAACTACGGCACAAAAAACAACTATTTGAAGTATCCAGTTTTCCTAAGGCACGTATCTTTTTATTTCGACACTTTTATTTAGGCACAATCTACAGATAGTTCTCATTATATACGACTTAGTCAAATGTTTAACAACTCACATGGGCTGAGATAAATCGGAACAGCTGTATAGATTCCAAACGTATAATCATCAATCAACTTTTGATTCTACCTTAGAAAATACAAGGTTGGCCTAAAAATCCATAATTGGAAAGTATACAATTAGTGATATTACTGAAGCGATTTGACTTTCGAAAAGAATTCATGATATGATGAAAAAGAATTACCGCAATCTGTTTATCCATTCCAGTTAAGAATTTAAAAAAAGATAGAATATCAAAGTTTATTACAAAAATCCTCAAAACTGAAGAATGACTTTTTTTATAAATCTCATTTTTTCAACAAGATGAATTTACGTTTGATGATGGAATTATAACTTATAAATACTATTTTAATCCAGAATTAGAAATAAAGCTCTAAGAGTTAACTGTGAGTATTCTGAAAAGATGCAAATATGAAATACGAATATAGTTGGAATAATCAGTTAAACACAATTCCATTTTATTTATTATAAATTTTTTAATAAACGTAACACTTTAATGGATTATTTAGCAATGAAATTCAACACATCATTTGCTGGCACCGATGATATTTTTTTTAAAAAATAATTTAACAACTGTATAGATTTTTTCATTTGTAATTATTTTGTTTTTCTAATTTTATTTGGCTTTAATTATTATCAACTTCTGGATGGAATTTTGGAAAATGTTAAAAATATTTTATGATTGCTTTTGGAATTTATTGTATATTGGGGAAAAAAGAATATTTTTTTTTAACAAGAACTTATTTAGTTTTATTTTCGAAAATAAATAATTAAAAGATTTGATTCGTTAGATTTATACAACATAGAAGTTGTATAAATTAATTAATTTGTTAGAAGTTGTATAGGTTAATTATTTCGGCAACAACTAGTAAAAATATCATTAATTGTTGTTATAGTTTAATTAAAATAAAGAACTTGAAAATAAAGAATAAAGAACGCCAATTAACGTTTGAAATCTGAACTTTGAAGTTGATGAAATTGCTAATAATTCAGGAATCAATAAATTGATAAACTTGCTGGAAAAAACGTGAAATTGATGACGAACTTGCTAATAATTGAGAAATAGATAAATTAATGAAATTGCTAATAGTTCTAAAACAGATGAATTGATGAAATTGCTGATATTAGGAGATTCCTACATTGAAGGAAT
Organism: Caerostris extrusa; assembly: GCA_021605095.1. NCBI lineage: Eukaryota > Metazoa > Arthropoda > Arachnida > Araneae > Araneidae > Caerostris > Caerostris extrusa. The sequence goes on from BPLR01006560.1 coordinate 28,503, forward strand.
TACGTCCTTTTTTTTTTTGTAATTAATGAAAAAAGCTTCCAGCTAAATTCGGAATATAGTTTTTATTCAAGTTACGGTCACAAAAAAGGTTAAATAAATTCTCATGGAGGTTAAGTCAGTCATGTATAAACTGAACAGAAAATAAAAAAAATGATTACAGATTGAAGAATGCGATATAATAACTCTTAACAAAAAGTTGTTGAATAAATATTTATATTTAAAAGAAATGGTGAAAATAAGTTATTTATTTGAAAAGAAACAAAAGCATATTTATCTTAAGACCAGAATAAACAAAAACAATTTGAGAATAATAATGTAGGAACGAAATATTTGTTCAAAATTTTCAGTTAAAGTTCAGTTAAAAGTTATTTTTTTAAAGTAAGCAGTATTTTAATCAATGCATTCTTTTTTTTTTTTTTTTCATGTTTTTTTTTTTTTTTTTTTACTAAATATTTATAAAGTAAAGATTATAAACAGTAATATAATATTACAGATATTGATATAATAAATCCGAACATTTTTATTTACGCGAAAACTATTTTTAATGCTAACAATGCCTTTTCTTTCAAATAGTTTATATTATTTATTTATATACAACAAATGATATTTGAAATAATTAGACAAGCTTCAATAAGTACATATTTTAAAAAAGGAGTTATTTGTATAAATGCATATAATTTTTATTGTATATGTGAAGAATTTTAAAATATCTAATTATTGTTCAACCTTGTTTTTTAAATGTTTAAACCAATCTTTGAGATTTTTTTAAAATTTTTTATTTATTTTATTTCCATGATTTTATATTTTATAACAAATTATGATGAAATTGTTTTTCTATTACAATAGAAATTTTTTTTTAAAGTTCTTATATTATCAAAATAAAATGACTTTATTATTAATTAGAGTATCTTCTTCAAATTTAAGACAATAATTATATGACAATCAAATCTACGAAGTCTGATATTTGTTTGTATGTATGTAATGTTTTGCAGTTTGTTTATTCCTCAAAAATTAATTATATTTTTCACCTTCTGTGCGATTAAAAATCACGAAAATAAATTTAATTTAATTTTTTTTAATTTAATAAAAATTGTGATTTAATAAAAATTAAATAATGTTAAATTTTTATAAGAATATCAATATTTTTAATTGCATTTCCTTTGGAATTAATTACGATTTAAAATTTTAATTATATTGTTAACAAAACTCGTCAAATTAAAATATATCCCCATTATACTTAATTAAAAAAAGTAATTTTTGACATATACACACAGCAAACACAAATGGACTCAGAAGTAAAAGAAACATATATCTTAATATAAAATAAAGTATATTAATTCCTACATATGCCTTCTTTGAACTGTTTAGACCACTTGTAAACATTTATTTCCGATATAGGAATGCTCACCGGATGCCTTCTGCAACATTCTATACGTTTCCGCAAACAAAATTGAATGCAAGTTCTTTGCTCAATTAATTCAGACATTTCAAAATCGCCGGAATCACTTTTAGCGTCTCACAAAGCCAAGTATAAACTCAAGCACTACTGAATATTTGGACATCCAATTTAGCACACATATCAAGGACAGTGCCAGCAACTTAAAAAGAAAAAAATTGAAATTCCATAAACCCCGGGAATTTTAAATTGAAAATTGGTCTTACTTTTTGGACACAGTAGTATATACATATAAATATATATAATGTATATATATTATATATATTGAAGAAACATAATGCTGTGTCCTATCTGCTAACTTAAAAACAATCTTTAAAATTTTATTTCTTATTGTAATACTTTTCTGAATCTAAAGCACCTTGAACTTCACGGACGATTCGTTCAATACTTGAACCTGAAAAAATGTCAAACAAGCATAACCGGCAAGAAAAATTTATTCGGAAATTCTGTTTTTTTTTTTTTTTTTTTATCTATAAAAATTTGATAAATTTAATTTTTTTATTTTCTGGGGAGCATTGATTAATGTACAAAAGGGCTGATGTACTCAAGACTCAATATGAAATCGTAAACTTTCTGAAAAGGAATATATGAATTTTTTTTTTCCTTTGCTATTTGAAATTCTTGTAGTGGAAGTTAAGTTTAAAAGTTTTATTTTATTTCAATACTTGTCCATATTTTTTTCATTCCCCTTTCCAAAAATAATTTTATCCCAATGGTTAATGTTTTTGAACTCAATGATTTAAAGGTAATTTTTGCATATTCATCACAGTGGACGACATAAAAAAATGAATAATATATTTACTTTTTATATACTGTCCAAGAATTATTTTACCTTAAAATATAGTTCAAAGAAAAACAAGTTGAAAATAATTGTAACTAGACATTTAAATGCAAGAATTGAAAGACATTTAGACTCAACAATACATTTTTTTTCAATTAGCAATGATGTTTTTCAGATGAACATAATTTATCAGTGTAAAATATATTTGTAACATTTTCCCACTGGAAGAATTGGAACATTTTTTTTCTCCTGGGAACGAAATGTTACAATTCTTCCGAAGTTACAATGTATGTTCTTTAACAAGTACATAATAACAACTATTACTCAAATTTGATAGTAGCACGAACTTTATTGTGGATAGTTATCTTACATGAATTAGTACTAATGAGAATACTAATGAGAACAACCTGTCACCCAATTTGAAACCTTTAAAAAACAATTAAACATTACATTTCACACATGTGAACATTTACATAAAAGCGAGAATTGAAAAAGACATTAAGACTCAACAATACATTTTTTTCAATATTCAATGATGTTTTTCAAATCAACAAAATTTACCAGTGTAAAATATATTGTAATATTTTTCCCACGGGAAGAATTGTAACATTTCGTTCCCAGGAGAGAAGAATGTATATTCTTTAACAAGAGCATAACAACGACCTATCACTCAAATTTGACAGCAGACGAACTTTATTGTGGGTAGTTACATTACATGAATTAGTGTTTTGTACTAATGAGAACAACCTGTCACCCAAATCGGATAGAAGAATCACTAATTTCATGAGGCCTCATTATCCATGACACTGAATATGGATAATGAGACTAATGAAATTAGTGATCGTCTGTGCGACCTTCACAAGTCGAAACAATTACAGATGGAATATGGATTACATTATGAGTACCGACATGATTACGGATTGCGAATGATTACGGATATGATTGCAACATGATTACATCATGTTGCATCGTGATTGATGATATACCATGGGCTGAGATAATGTCTACTCGAATGAGAAGTGAGAAAAGCTGACCCCCTTGAAGTAATTTCTTAAAGGATTTGGAGAAGTAAAGTTTTGGTAGGGAGGTTTTTGGAGAAGTGCTGCGACGAGTCACTAAGAAGTGTTGTTTTTCTCTTTTTCTGAACGTGACGTCCGCCAGCCTACAAAGTGAGCCTCCTTGTGGTTTCGTATATCAAGCTGTGTGATAATTAAGGTCTGCCGCAAACCTGGTGAAACAGATTCTACGCATACTCGAGAACTCTGAACTCTTGACACTCCGTCCTTGGAGTGAACTGAAATTTAATTATAGTTCATATTTTGTAAATAATAAATTGTTCTGTCTGTATATTATATAAATATATATACATTCCATTATTATATATATTCCATTTTTCAAATTTACGAATACAACCACTTATAAGTTTAAACACTTTAACATTGAATAAACCGCATACTTGTTAAACTCCGTGCCATTTACATTTAGATACCAATTTTCCGCACTATTCTATCTAAAAACCAAGAATAACCATTGCAAGAATAAGAGCTTTTAAATTCTGAACGTCAATTGCAGCATGTTTTTCCAATTCATGACAAAAACGTACTTCGTAATAAGACAAATGAGTTTTTCAATTTCAAAAGCAACAATGACAGATTAGTCTGTTTTTTGTTTATTACCGACAATGTAAAAAAAAACGAAAAAAGAATGTGCGATAATCGAGGGAGGTGAAGGCTCCCACCTAAAAGCGTAGTCACGAAATCCCGATTAACGTATAGCATCATTTTATTACTCCTAAATGTGATTGGCATCCATGAGAACGAACAAAAACTTGCCATTTCACAAGAATTTTTTCAGAACGATTGGTTGTTACTGCGAATTCAGCGTGAAAAATTCAATATCACCCTGCTCTAGTTTGTTATAGGGATGTGTGAACTAACCTTGTTGACAACAGATTGATAGATTGGCTGTCTCCACCCAAAATAATACGCCTCTGAGATATTTAATCTTCCAGAAAGGCTGAATATGTTTCAATTTCAAGTTTCATTTGGGAATATTGTATCATATTGTATTTTAATTGTATCTTTTCGCATAATGTTATGTATTAGAACTTAAAAAAGGATTGTATGTAATTTATAATGGCACTGGAAATTCCAACGGTCAAATATTTAGTTTATAAATATATAGACTAAACTAAGGTCAGGTAATTTACTACTACTGCTGAGGTCACTTAACTACTTGTAAGGTCACTTAAAGTAAAACATAGAGCCTGCTATATAAGATGTTCCAAGATGTGAACATCATGAATTCGCAGAATATGATTTAATCATTCTGCAAACTCATAACTGTAAACTGTAAAACTGTAATAACTGTAAAAAGAGGCAATATATTAGCAAGAATATTATTTTAAAATCAAAATTTAGGCAGTTAATTTTTGAATTTGAATATATAGTTTATTTTTGCATACATAATATATTTTTAATACATTGGTTTTCACTACTTTGGCCATTATAAAATAAATATATTTTGTAAAAGTGTGATAAATCTCACGGGCCGGAAAAATGTTCAAGGCGAGCCGCGAGTTGGCCACCCCTGATTTAAATTTACTGTGTTTGCTAGCCATCAAACAATGTTAATTAGACCCCCACCTCAAGAAATTCAGTACAAATTTGGAAGTACTATATATTTTCACGCTTTTTATCTAAAATAATTTACTGAAAATGGACATTCTATAGTAGATTTTATTTGGATATAGTTGGTCCTTGCCCAAGTATATAAAGACATACTGTCAAAAACACCTTTTTAATAAAATGAAAACAATTTCCAAGTTATCCAATTCGATTTTCCGGCCATTGTTGAGGTCTTTAAGGACTTCAACATTCTGTCAGTTGCAGGTTTCGATTGTTCAAAAAGTTTCCAAAATAAAAAAATAAAAGACTTGCAAAGCTCTAATGTAGTTTCCGTTTTTTTTTTTTTTATTCCTTTTACAACTTTTAGTAATTAATCTTTAATGGCGTCGTAGCTCTTTTATTGTTCTATGAAATCTCCATTGTTGTTTTGTTGTGAGGATTGAATGCGTCTTATTGTTGCTAATTCGAGCCGTGTTATAATTTGCTTGATTATTTTGCTATGTTTGTACAAACAGTAGTTTGTGGAGGTTTTTAGAGAAAATTCTCTGAAGATATCAATTTTTCGGAACAAGTATAAAAAATATTGCGTTCTGAAGTATCAAAAGTTTTGCAATTTATAGTTACACAAGAATTAAAAAAAAAAAAGTAAAATATTTGAAAATATAATAAATTTAAAATGCATATAAATATATATACAGGGTAATTATAATTAGTCCCACTTTCAAAATGCTGTAAAAAAAAGAACCACTCGTCACAATGACTTTAAATTTGAACTGAAGATACTTCAATAAGGGGGAAAACGGTATGACATCAAAAAAAGTTCCACCGAAAAGTTCTGGTTGCACAAAAGCACAAAATACTGTTATATATAACAATGCTGTGTAGATGTTTAGCAAGACAATCATGTCCAGTCTTCAGGTCACTGCTGTGATGGATCTAGGGGAGTTTGGGATTTTACAAATCGAGTCCCTCCACTTCTTTTCATAATTTCTTCTAATAATTTGATGTCATAATTTTCCCCCATAGCATTTTCAACAATTCTTTCAATCGATGAAAATGGCACTTTTATTTTACTTGAGACAAAAATGGAAAATTTTGAGACATTCATAGATAATAAAATAATTATTTTGTTTCAGGAATAATTGAAATTCTACAAAAAAAAAAAAATGGCATCATATTGTGAGAATAAAGCATTTAATCGCTTTTATCCATGCTGGCAACAACATAACTAATTGAATCATGACTCGGTAATCTTATCACATCGAAGAAAGCAAACCTCATTTTTTTTTCAGCCCACATATTTCTTCGTTAAAAAAAAAATAATAAATAAAAGGAAGAAAAAAAAAAAGACGAGCAAAATTCGAAACACCGTTCGTGACTCTCACTTAAGAAAAGAAACTTTAATAAATATATGTTGTGCTTTAATCGTAACCGTCACCCGCATCCATTTCCATATATCACCTGCCTCCCTCACAATACTGGGGGTAACAGTTAAAAGAATCCTCAATAAGTTTCAGGCACAAAGAAAAACACCGGTTTCCTTTAACATAACAAAAGAAAAAAGATTTACTAGATTGTCTATCGTCATCGAAAGTTTTTGTAGTGTGAAAATGTTCTTACAAAAGCTCATTTTCATTCACTGTACGTAGATTAGATTTCGTCATAAACAGAAACAAATCTTTCAGAATTTTGAAATAAATTTAAAAAAAAAAATGATAATTGTTTTCTATTTTTAATGATCATTTAATGTTTTTAATGATTTTTATATTGATAATTGTAATTGATAATTGTTTTATATATTTAATGATTGTTCAATGCTTTTAATGATGGTTTATATTGATAATTGTAATTAATAATTGTTTTATATTTTTAATGATCGATTACAATTAACAATATAAATGTTTTATAGTTTTAACGATTGCTTATATTGATAATTGTAATTAATAGTTTTATATTTTTAATGATTGTTTATATTGATAATTTTAATTGATAATGGTTATTTATTTTCAGTGATTATTTATGTTTATAATTGTAATAGATAATTTTATATTTTAAATGATTGTTTATATGGATAATTATAATTGATAATTGTTTTATATTTTTAATGATTGTTTACATTGATAATTGTTATATATTTTAATGATTGCTTATATTGACAACTGTTATATATTTTAATGATAAATGTAATTAATAATTGTTTTATATTTTTAATGATAGTTTATATTGATAATTGTTATATATTTCAATGATTGTTTATATTGATAATTGTTTTATATTTTTAATGATAGTTTATATTGATAATTTTTATATTTTTAATATAGTTGATATTGATAATTTTTATATTTTTAATGATAGTTGATATTATATTTTTATATTTTTAATGATAGTTTATATTGATAATTTTTATATTTTTAATGATAGTTTATATTGATAATTATTTTTTATATTTTATTGATTGTTTATATTGATAATTGCAATTTATAATTGTTTTATATTTTAATGATAGTTTATATTGCTAATTGTTTTATATTTTAATGATAGTTTATATTGATAATTCTTTTATATTTTTAATGATAGTTTATATTGATAATTTTTATATTTTTAATGATAGTTTATATTGATAATTTTTATATTTTTAATGATAGTTTATATTGATAATTCTTTTATATTTTTTAATGATAGTTTATATTTATAATTTTTTATATTTTAATGATAGTTTATATTGATAATTATTTTATATTTTATTGATTGTTTATATTGATAATTGTAATTTATAATTGTTTCATATTTTTAATGAATGTTTATATGGATTATTGTTTTATGTATTTTCAACATTTTCAGCTTTTATTATCATCAAAGGAAAGACAACAAAATTTATGAAAAATGGGGAATTAAAAATAAAATGTCAAAAAAAAGTTTAATTGCTATAAAATAAAATGACTATATAAAATAATATAATATAATATAATATAATATATTAAAATAAAATGTCTGACAAGACTGATTCTAACTATATCTCTGAATGGAAACTTCGTTTTGTAATAGGGTTTTATGTATTATATGACAATATTTATATAATCAAACACTATTTAGGCGCACAATAGAAATTATAATTGCAATAGATTAGATTCTAAATATTTGCTTTTTTTTTTTTTTAAATTGAATCGAACTGAATATGAGAAAAATGTTTTACAATAAAAAGTACAAAGTCTTACACTTTGCATTCAAAGTAGGTCAAAAATCATGATATGTGACTTTTTTGGTGTGATTTTATTTTTGTGACAGACTATTATCACTACAAAACATCACTGTAACTTTTTTTGCAATTTTAAAGTTAAACCAAAGACAAAATCATGAACTATTTTTTAAAAAATTACAGAAATTTTATATAAAAAGAGCTAAGGTATAGGTAATCCAACTAAATAGCGGCCTAATGGCCAATTGACTGGCGCTCTGGCCTTTGGTACTACAGACTTCAAGTTCGAATTCTGGCGATGACATGGATTTTTGTCAGGGGTCCGGAATCCACGTTAAACTATAAGCTGCGGTCTAATTAGCCTAAAATATTCAAAACATAACCGTAGAGAGATAAGCCAAACCGACTAAATAACTACTCCAATTATAATCGGGACATTCTTTATTTTTAATTGAAGTTTCTGCATGCACAAATAGTTCTTATAGTTATAATTTTTTCACCATGATTTTTCAGAAAGATTTTCTATCAGAGTCATACAAAAGTCTCTGTATGTTTCAGGTCCATTTTACATTTTAATAGCTAAGCATTTCTATGAATTTTTCCGACCCTATGACAAACTATATTTGAAAAGTAAATTTCGAAAAAAAAAAAATAAATAAGAATTTTATCACTATATAATTATATTTAACACAACGACGATAAGATTATTTAAAGCAATTAGGACAAAATTTCTAATAAAAACTAATTTATCTTAACCTTGAATTTAAAATGTTTTGAGGATGAAAAATTTTAAACACAGAACAGAAATAAATAATCTCACTGAAAACTGAGCCCGTGACAAACTGGATCGTGACCAGGTGAAAGTCAAACTTTAAAACCGAAATTCATCACAGGAATCCACGTATTTCGTGTTGGCTGAATTTGTTCCTCATGTTATTATTATTAATGAAAATATTTGATTTTCAATATTTACCTCATAAAACAGTGGTTTCAAAGGTGGCTTTCATTTCAAATTCTCTTTTTAAATTTCAATTTAAACATTTTCATTTCAAATTTGGCATCTTGTATTTCAAATACACCACTCTGAAAAATAGGTCTTTATTTAGCAAATAAATTCAAAAAGTTTAATTTGAAATGCGAAAAGTTAAATAGAATGCAAAAACTTTATAAATACTGAATAATGTATGCATATCCTCAAACACATTTAAGCATGCTTCTTTATCCATGCCCCATGCCAGTACTTGCATGCATGCATGCATGCATACATACATACATACATACATACAAACATTATATTATATAAATATATATTCAGAACTATTATATATATATATATTCAGACCTACACTTCTATGTACAAAACTACACCTGAATATATGTCTCTATAAACAAGCACATGCACACGATTCGCAGACCTACACTTCTATGTACAAAACTACACCTGAATATATGTCTCTATAAACAAGCACATGCACACGATTCGCAGACCTACACTTCTATGTACAAAAACTACACCTGAATATATGTCTCTATAAACAAGCACATGCACACAAATTCGCAGATAAATAAATCCTTATTTTCAGAGAAAGGAATTGGAAATGAAAACAGTTTAATTTGATTTACAAAAAAGGTGAATTTGAAATACAAAAAGTTGAATTCGGCGTGTAAAAATTATAAGAAACGAAATTACCGTGCTCAGTTAAAAATTTTCTTGCCAAGAAATTGAGGGAAATTTTTTTTTATTTATTCCATGTATCGTAGAAGTAGGAAATATTTTAAATAGGAACGCAATACATGAATCTAAAAAAATATAATATTTATATGTAGTCTATTTGTTGTCTATACTTTGTAAATTTTATCGATTAGTTGTATATTTTTACCTAATAGGTTGGTAGCTGTTTTATATTGAGCACTCTCTGTTTTAATAATGTTAATCAATTATGCTAACTCTAAGATCGTTGTCATTGTATTCAGTAACTCAATTCATGCCCTTATGGTAATATGAACAGTCAACGAACAGAAGATCAAATGTTCAGTATATTTGAACATTTGATGTTCAATGTTGTCAATATTGTTAATAACTGTCAATATTTTAAGTCGATTCGATGACAGTTGTGGAGAGAAGACGTATAAGCAATTTGCATCAACAGTACCCTAAAAGTCCTCCAGGAAGACAATAACATTCCTTCCGTTCCTCATCGGTGGACTGTTCGTGGTAGATAAACACGATGTCTACCAATGAACAACAACAACAACAACAAAATAAATGTATTCAACATATCTATGCTTGCTTTTTTTTTTTCTTTAATTCTTGTTCACATAAGACTATTGTAAAAATATTTAAAAGCTATGAAGGATATATGCATAGGACAAATATTACCATTCATAAAGGTTAATTTTTAAACAGTGTATACAATTCAGTGTTGCATTTTTTCCCACCAGTAACCATCCGAGTAAATCAACATGGCAAACAAACTTACAATCCCGGACCTTCTATGTTTTCAATTCGACATCACAGAAAGTAGTAAATTTTCACGAAGGTCACAACCCCAAAAGAAAGCCTTAAGTCTATCCAAGACATCACCAAAAAAACAAGAAATTCAAATGTTCAATGCTGTCAATATTTTAAGAAACAAGGCGACTCGATGGCAATTGTGTGAAGGTTCATAAGCCATTTGCATCAACAAGTACCCCTAAAAGTCCTCCCGGAAGACAATGCCATCCATTGCATCCTAATCAGTAGGCTGTTCGTGTTAGATGAACACGATGTCTACAAATAAACAACTTCAACAACAAAATAAATGTATTCAACATTTCTACACGGCATTTTTCCCTTAAAATTCTCATTCACGTAATACTATTGTAAAAAAAAATGAAGCTATGAAGGATATATATGCATATGACAAATATTACCAACTAGTTTTCATTAGATTAATTTTCATATGTTAATGTTTTTTTTTTTTAAACAGTGTATACAATTCAATGGTGGATATATTTTTCCACCAGTAACCATCTGAGTAAATCAACATGGCAAACAAACTTACAATCCCGGACCTTTTATGTTTTCAATTCGACATCACAGAAAGTAGTAAATTTTACGAAGGTCACAACCCCAAAAGAAAGCCTTAAGTCCTTCCAAGACATCACCAATAAAAACAAGAAAAAGAAAAGAAAAAGACAAAAAAAAAAAAAAAGAACCAAGAAACAAAAGGCACTTTTTGGACTGTCACAAACTTTGTTTCATCCCTTTATACTGGACGGGACCTCCATCCACAACATTATGAAAGATGATCTTTGCACTTGACACTGATGTAAAGAATGTTGATAGCTGCAGCAGAACCTCGAAGAAGTAGGGAGGAGGCACGTTCGAAAGCAATCCCCCAGCCGAAGAAATAATAAAATTAAAAATAAAAATAAAAAAATTAACGACGTACATCTTGGGAGACAGATCGACGGGAATTCTAAGTTGAGGAAGTTCTTCTTCCCTTTCAAAAGTTGCAAGTCGCGCCGACTGCTGATTATCCCTGGTGAAGTCATGTTGCGACTTTTGCCACTTGATCTGGTGGTGGCCCATTATAGGCCAATGGTTCTGTAGCAGGAAAGTCCTGGGAAAGGTATCGAAGACGCATCTCAAAGAATCCGATGGCAAATGTAACGTATGTGCAGCTGAGAGCAAGGTCGAAGAAGGGTGATAATTTTGTTACGGGGCAGTTAATGAAAAATAACCTTTGAAGAAGCGACTCAAGGTTGTTAGCCATGGTGGCAAATCATTATTTTTTTCTCAACCCTTTGTTATTTCTGTCCTAAGTTCGTGCAGATGTTCTTCAAATTAAATCAGAGGTGCACAGACATACCAACAAATTACTTGTTTGGTAATTGTAACAATTTCAGGATTTGATGAATAGTAAAATTATGGAAACGATCCATAAAAAGTATTAATAAGACATTGGTGGGAATGATTAATAAAAGTGCGTAAAAATTTTGGTGTTCGAAAATATTTTATTAATCATTTTCGAATTTATTGCAAACTAGGTGAATAAAAATTTTTGACAATGCTTTATCCTGGATAGAATCCTGCACAGTTATTTTTATTATTTCTCTTTACTCCAACAAAAGTCTTTTTTTTTTTCAAAAATTTGTTGGCTATCAAAGCATTGGGCAACAACAATATGTTTTTTCCCAAGAGTTCATAACATAGAAATGATTTTTCCCCAAAAGCTCATAACTTAGAAATGTTTTTTCAATAATTCATAACATTAAAAATGTTTTTTCAACAGTTCCCAGCATAGAAATGTTTTTTTCCAAGAGTTCGTAACATAGAAATGCTCTTTTTCCAAGGAGTTCATAACATAGTAATGCTCTTTTTCGAAGAGTTCATAACATAGTAATGTTCTTTTTCAAGTGTTCATAAAATAGAAATGTTTTTAAAGAGTTCATAACATAGTAAGGTTTTTCCAGGAGTTCGTAACTTAGTAATGTTCTTTTTCCAGGAGTTCGTAACATAGAAATGTTCTTTTCCAGAAATTCCTAACAGAGAAATATTCTTTTCCAAGAGTTCAGAACATACTAATGTTCTTTTTCCAGAAATTTGTAACATAGTAATATTCTTTTCCAGAAATTTCTAACAGAGAAATATTCTTTTTCCAAGAGTTCGTAACTTAGTAATGTTCTTTTTCCAGGAGTTCGTAACATAGAAATGTTCTTTTTCCAGAAATTCGTAACATAGTAATGTTCTTTTCCAGAAATTCCTAACAGAGAAATATTCTTTTTCCAAGAGTTCGTAACTTAGTAATGTTCTTTTTCCAGGAGCTCGTAACATAGAAATGTTCTTTTTCCAGAAATTCGTAACATAGTAATATTCTTTTCCAGAAATTTCTAACAGAGAAATATTCTTTTTCCAAGAGTTCGTAACTTAGTAATGTTCTTTTTCCAGGAGTTCGAAACATAGAAATGTTCTTTTTCCAGAAATTTGTAACATAGTAATGTTCTTTTCCAGAAATTCCTAACAGAGTAATGTTCTTTTTCCAGGAGTTCGTAACATAGAAATGTTCTTTTTCCAGAAATTCGTAACATAGTAATGTTCTTTTTTCCAGAAATTCCTAACAGAGAAATATTCTTTTTCCAAGAGTACATAACATACTAATGTTCTTTTTCCAGAAATTCGTAACATAGTAATATTCTTTTCCAGAAATTCCTAACAGAGAAATATTCTTTTTCCAAGAGTTCATAACATACTAATGTCCTTTTTCCAGAAATTAACATAGTAATGTTTTTCTCCAGAAATTCGTAATACAGAAATGTTCTTTTTCCAGGAGTTCGTAACATACTAATGTTCTTTCCCAAGAGTTTATAACATAACATTCTTTTTCCTGGAATTCGTAACATAGAAATTTTTTTTTTCAAGAGTTCATAACAATGTTCTTTTCGAAGATTTCATAGCATAGAAATGTTTTTTCCAAGAGTTCGTAACATAGAAATGTTTGTTTCAAGAATTTTATGAGATTAACGAAATCATGTATCTTTTAAAATTGCACTCTGCAAATTAGCCGTGGTGCATTTAAAGATACAAGATGTTTTTAATAGATGCATAGTTGCAAGGAAGTATTTTCAGGCATGAATATTAAAAATTCGATTTATCGAAACTGACATCACCTTTCCGTTCTATTATTATAAAAATATGTACCAAATTCTAAAATACTTATAAATAAACGAAATGTCATGCATCAGTACATTTAATTTGATTATATTAAATTATTTATTTATTTATTATACTGTTTTTATAAATGCATATGTGTATAATAAATTGCCTTAATCTATTTTTTGTGTAGGCCCGCGAACTTCACAAATCAACGCATCTCTGATTTAAAGACAGAAAATGTTTATTAGAGCATGTTTCTGTGGATACGTTTATTTTATATAGTTTAGGGTCTCATTGTTACCTTTGGAACACAGGACACAAAAATTACACATTTAAAAAAAAAAATACAGATCCAACAGGAATAGAGGGGGAAATTTTAACAATTTATGGCTTGAATAATTATTTTTGTGATAATTTTACTACCTACTTTGTGAAAGAAAACTGAAATTATCTTGAATAGAACTAGTGCATCTAAACTTTTTTTATCTCAATATTATGTTATTACTGTTTATGTTTTTAAGCTAAAGTAATCTAAATTGGCAAAATCGCAGAATAGGCGCCTTTGGGAAATTCTTGCCGCCAAACTGCGCCAAGAAAAGGGTTGCAATTATAAGTGAGGGTGAATTGCACAGTTCAAGAAATCCGGGTTACTACATTTGGCCCCCTTATCGCCAAATGTAGCCACAACTAAAGCCGCCAAATTCCAACAGCCCATATTTTTGCGATTTGTCCTTTAAATTTAATAATAGAAACAAGTGCATAGTTGTTGTTTTTTATTTGTAGCATTCACATCAATTACCTTTCGTAAACTTTAAAATGTATCTCTTCGTTGAAATTTGTAAAAAAAATTATGAAGAAGAAGTCCGAAAAATACTAAACTAAAAATATAAAAATATTAGAAACATTTTTCCAATTAAAAACACAAACGAAGCCATTAAACTATATAAAAATTTTAGTACAAATTACATTTTATAAAGTTAGTGTTAATTTTTAGATCTTTAATTTTTGTTAATTTTTAATTAAAGTTTGAAATAAATGCTATTCAACTTTTTGCGATTGAAAAAAATTTAATATTATTGTAAGTCATTTATACAATAGATTCATTTTTAAAAAAAAATAATTAAAAAATTTTTTTCATATATATTTTTTAAAATTTAGCAGAATTTTGCATCTCTTTCTGATACTACATTTGCATTAAAAAATTTAACCTACTGAAAGATAATTTCTAAATGACACAAACATAAAGATAATATATAGCTGTAAATATTAAATATATAAAAATGTATTTAAACTAAAAATACATAAAAGATTAGAAACATTTTTCCAATTAAAAACGAAATTTATCTAACACAAAAAAAATCATTAAACTTTATAAAAAATTTCAGTATAAATTGCATTTTATAAAAAGTTAGTGTTAATTTTTAGATGTTTAATTTTTGCGTTAATTTTTAATTAAAGATTAAAAAAAACAATATTCAAGTTTTTGCGATTGAAAATAACTTCCATATTATAGAAATCAATCAATAATTGTTTTTATTAATCATGAACTTTGTTTATTTATAATATATATATATATATATATATATATATATATATATATAAATAGACAAAGTTATTTATAATATATTTATAGATATTTATAAAAATATTAATTAAACATTTTTTTCATATTTTTTTTTAAATTTTAGCAGAATTTTGCATCTTTTTCTGATACTACATTTGCATTAAAAATTTAACTTAGAGTTGATTTAATCGATTTTTGAAAGTTTTATAAAATAATTTATAAAACTTATATAAAAATAATCAAAGTTACGTAAAAATGTAAAAACAAAATAATGAAAATAAATGTATACATATAATAATTATAAACTTATAATATTTAAAATAAAGTTTCAAAAAATTAATTTGCCGAAGTTTTTTTTTTTTTTTTTAAATGTTTCCAAAATTTTATGCAACATAAGAGAAATTAGTTTAATTATGTTTATTTAAAATTGCAAATAGAAAGATGTAGAAAAAGTTTTTTTTTTGCTATTTTAGACATTATATTGAAATAATTCTATGATAACTATATCTGTCATTGAATAAGCGATGTTTTTTTAAAACGCTATTTTATTTATTTTTTTCTATTTCAAAAGTGATGAAATTTAACCTTCACATTTTGAGGAAATGCTGTAACACTTGAAAATATTCTTAAAAAACATGATTAAATAGAGAAAAATAAAAAATATCAATCAATTTAAGGTTGTTAATTTTGAATTTCGGCAAATCAATTTTTAAAAAAAAGTAAAGTTCTGTTTCGCGATTTCTCAGAAAAGATATTTTTTCTTTTCTGCACATAAAAAATTTTTTTTTTTTTAAATAAAAAAAAAAAATGAATGGTAAAATAAATGTATAGATTTATGTAATAAAACTCATTCCAACACAGTGATATAGGTTCGGTTTTTCGCTTTACGGTCATTTTGTGCACACTTTAGGCTAATTAGACTGGGACCTACAGTTTAACGTGGATTCCGAACCACTCACAAACATCCATGCCGTCACCAGGATTCGAACCTGAAACCTGTGGTCCAAAATCCAACACACTGATGAGTAATATAGCTTTTTCTTTGTATAAAATAGTCCCATTTTAATAAAACTGTAATAAAATTTGTGCAGCAATTGTAATAATGCATATAAAATTCATATGAAAGAGACAGAAGTATAATAAAAATAAAGAGAAATAATTTTATTTACAATAAATATATCTGAATCTAAATAATAATATATTCTTCTTCATTGGCGCAACAGTCTCATGGTGTATTAAGATCATCTGATTTCGAGTGATGTTTTCTTTCGTACGCGATAGGGTTATCAGCCCTACGCCCAACACTCTACAGTCATATTAGACCGGGACCTACGGCTTAAAGGGAATTCCAAACCACTACAAACATCCCTAATCTCGCCGTGTCTCGAACCCGAAACCTGCAGCACCGAGAGCTAGTCACTCGACCATACGGCCGCAAATAAAATATCTAATAGAATATAATATTAAAATACAAAAACTCATTTATTATTTTTTTAATTTATTGAAATATCATAGAAATAAGTGATTAACTAGTTATTATTTAAGTTGAATTTTTATTCATTTATAATATTTTTTTTTTGTTCTAATGCAGCTGACAAACACTTAGGCATTTGTCTTGGATGCCTTAAGGCAAGCACTACCCAGGAGGTGTGTGTAGCTGGAAGATAAGCTACGGACGCGGAATAACAATACCTCCGCAACACTTTACGGTCATGTTAGACCGGGACCAACGGTTTAAAGTGAATTACGAACCACTACAAACATCCAAGGCACCGCCGGGACTCGAATCCGAAACCTGCAGTACCGAGCGCCAGAGCGCTAGCCACTCGGCCATTCAGGCTCTTCGGCCCTTCATTTATAATATAAAGTTTGTAATTTTTGAATTTTTATTAACTTAATATTTTCAATGTTAGAATAAAGTGAAATTAATAATGTAATTAATAATGTAATAATAATGCAATAATGTTAAATACTTTCAATGTTAGAATAAAGTGAAATTAATAATGTAATTAATAATGTAATAATAATGCAATAATGTTAAATACTTTCAATGTAAATAATAAGTTAATCTTAACAGATTAAAAAAATCGTTAACTTTTTTTCTCAGTAAAAGAATGGCATTTCTTAATACAATTACTACGAAAAATAATTAACTCAAAGCATAAAAACACCCAATCATTTACAATAAAAAATTTATTAAAAAAAAAAAAAAAAATTAGCAATCACATTGTAAAACAATAAATTTTTAGGTCAGCAATTTCCAATCTAATCCCTTTTCAAGTCTGTGGGTTGTAATGAAAGATGTTAAAAAATCGTTAAAAAAGTAAACAATACCAAAAACAAATCGAACAAATGATGTATTTAAGAGTTCCAAGTATTGTTTTTAATTAATGAAGGAATATTGAATTTCGCTGGCCTCAAAATACAATGGCTTTGCTTTCGACTTTTGTAACGACTCATTGTTATCTTGAAGGCCTTCTATTTTTCTTTAGTGGCATAATTACTGAGTTAATTGGCTTCGAATTAGGCAATCTTTGGGATTCGAGCAAAGAGAACGCGATTAATATTAGCGAAATATCTGAAAGTGTCTAAAGTTGTTATATTTAAATAATGGTTTGTAAACATAAAGCAAAATGAAATGTGTTTGAATTTTTCATGAATTGTGTTTGAATTTGTCCATAAATTATGTTTTAATCTTCCGTGAATTATGTTTGTATTTTCCGTGAGTTATGTTTGAATTTTCCATGGATTATATTTTAAATTTCTATAAATTATGTTTGAATTTTCCATGAATTGTGTTTGAATTTTCCATGAGTTATGCTTGAATTTTCAATGAATTATGGAGTTTTCCATAAATTCTGTTTGAATTTCCTCGTAAATTATGTTTGAATTTTTCGTCAATTATATTTGAATTTTCCATGAATTATATTTGAATTTTCCATGAATTATATTCTTGAATTTTCCATGAAATATGTTTAAATTTTCCATAAAATATGTTTGAATTTTCCATAAAATAAGTTTGAATTTTCCATGAATTATATTTCAATTTTCCATGAACTATGTTTTAATTTTCCATGAATTATGTTTGAATTTTCCCATGAGTTATGTATGACTTTTCCTTGAATTGTCTGTGACTTTTCCATGAATTATGTTTGAATTTCCCATGAATTTCGTTTGAATTTTCCATGATTGTTTGAATTTTCCATGAGTTATGTTTAAATTTTCAATGAATTATGGAGTTTTCCATAAATTATGTTTGAATTTCCTCGTAAATTATGTTTGAATTTTTCGTCAATTATATTTGAATTTTCCATGAATTATATTTGAATTTTCCATATTTGAATTTTCCATGAAATATATTTGAATTTTCCATGAATTATGTTTGAATTTTCCATGAATTATGTTTGAATTTTGAATTAATTATGTTTGAATTTTCCATGAATTATGTTTGAATTTTCCATGAATTATGTTTGAATTTTGAATTAATTATGTTTGAATTTTCCATGAATTATATTTGAATTTCCCATGAATTATATTTGAATTTTCCATGAAGTACGTTTGAATTTTTCATGAATTATATTTGAATTTCCCAGGAATTATGTCTGAATTTCCCATGCATTATTACTACTGTGCCCAAAAAGTAAGATCAATTATTTTTTTTTTTTTCAATATATTTTTTTTTTCAAAATATTCACACTTGTACACATTTATACTCAGAACTTTGTGCTTCTAAAGTTTATTTACAAAAAATATCTACTAAAAATTTAAAAAAAAAAGTTAACTTTTTTAAAAAAAAAAAATACTATAACAATCAGTTTTTTCTTAAGTATGTTTGTTGAAAAAATATTTTCAAAACATCATTGCTATCGAAATAACTTTCTGTTTTTTTTTATAAGCAATAATTAGAGAATTAATTTTGATTTTAAATCTTGTTTAGAAAATAAGAGTGGAATGTGAATTTTTGAAATATCTGACAGGTATATGGAACTATTTATAAACATTATACAAATATCCACAGTTTATGTTTTCACTACATTTTCATTAAATAATTTTTTTAAAAATTTCAAACTGAACTATATTCTATAGTCGAATTTGAAGTAAATTATTTCTGAAAATAAAAGCTAAAAGGAAATAAAGAAATAAAATTAGACATAAAAAAAAACATTTGTTTAGAACACATTTGTTTTCTTGAAAATGGTGAAACTTTTTTTTAAATTTGTTTACAAAAATATCTATAAAAGGAAATAAAATAAAAATACATAAAATAATAAATCACATTTTACAGAATCGATATCAAGTTTTTTCAAAAAAATTTTTATATTCTGTTCGACGAAAAAAAGAATATTTCTAAATATAATATTTAAGGTCTGCATTTCGTTCGTGGAATAAATAGCGAGTTAATTGACTTCGAATTATGTAATCTTCGAATTTCGAACAAAAGAACACATGATCAGAACTTCCAGGTAGCACATTTACTAATTACCAGGTTGCACATTTATTTCTGCAAGTAGCACATTTACACAATGACTTGTAAACATAAAGCAAAAATGTTTCAATGCGATTAATGTTATCTTTACTCTTATTATCAAATTACATTTATTCTATTCTACATATTTTAAACTTGAGTTACACTACATAATTAATTTTAAGTAAAATATGTTGAATTACATAAGCAAAAAATTTCAATTAAATTTAATTACATTGACACATTTTTATACAAAAAAATATTTGTATTTTTTTTTATTTGTCAACAGTATTTATTAAATATTAGAGAAACAAGATGAATTATTTTCTCTATACACATTAAAAATTATTCTTTCAGAAACTATTTCTTAATTACTAAGAATAATTAATTAAAACCATGTTAAAAGACATTTATTTTCTTGAAAATCCTGAAACTTTTTTAAAATTTGCTTACAAAAATATCTCATAAGGGAAATAAAATAAAAATTTATAAAATAATAAATTAAATTCTAAAGAATCAATCTGAATTTTTTCGAATTTTTTTATATTCTATTTGACGGAAAAAAGTATATTTCTAAATATAATATTTATCGTCTGCATTTCGTTCGTAGAATAAATAGCGAGTTAATTGGCTTCGAATTATGTAATCTTTGAATTTCGAACAAAGGAAAACATGATAGGACCTTCCAGGTATTTCGCAAGTAGCACATTTACACAATGACTTGTAAACATAAAGCAAAAATGTTTCAATGCGATTAATGTTATCTTTACTGTTCATTGTCAAATTATATTTATTCAATTCTACATATTTTAAATTTGAATTATATTATATAGTTAATTTGAAATAAAAATATGCTGAATTACAAAAGCAAAAAAATTTTCAATGAAATTTAATTACATCGTCTCGTTTTTATTAAAAAAACTTTTATTTTTTATTTGCCAACGACATTTATGCAATATTAAATTAGCAAGATGAATTATTTTTGTATACAAATTGAACTTTATTCTTTCATGTATTTCTTAAAAAAGTTTAAATTATTTTATTACTAAAAATAATTAATTAAAACAATGCTAAAGACACATTTGTTTTCGTGGATAATCGTGAAACTTTTTTTAATGTATTTACAAAATATATCTATAAAAGGAAATAAAATAAAAATATATAAAATAATAAATTAAATTTTAAAGAATCAACCTGAATTTAAAAAAAAAAAAAGTTTTTTTTTTATATTCTATTCGACAAGAAAAGAATATTTCTAAATATAAAATTTATCGTCTGCAAATATTAATATAATATTTATCGTCTGCAAATATTAATATAATATTTATCGTCTGCATTTCGTTCATGGTATAAATAGCGATTTAATTGACTTCAATTTATGTATTCTTCGAATTTCGAACAAAAAAGAGCACATGATTGGAACTTCCAGGTGTTTCACAAGTAGCAGATTTACACAATGGCTTGTAAACATAAAGCAAAAATGTTTGAAAGTGATTAAAATTATCTTTACTTTCATTGTCAAATTATATTTATTGAAAAAGAATATTTCTAAATATAATATTTATCATCCGCAAGTATTAATATAATATTTATCGTCTGCATTTCGTTCATGGAATAAATAGCGAGTTAATTGACTTTGATTAGGTAATCATATTTATTCAATTTATATTCGAATTATATTTAGTCAATTTATATTTAAATTATATTTATTCAATTATACATATTTTAAACCTGTGTTACACTACATAGTTAATTTGAAATAAAATATGCTGAATTACATAAGCAAAAAGTTTTCAATTAAATTTAATTGCATCGATTCATTTTTGTATAAAAATATACTGTAATTTCTTTTTTGTCAATGATAGTTATTAAATGTTAATGAAATAAGATGAATTATTTTTAATAATTTAAAAACAAAAACTTTATACATTCGAAATTTATTTCTTAAAAAGTTTAAAATTGTTTTATTGTTAAAAACTCAATTGAAAAATGTTTTGACAAAAGAATGAAACAGACTAAAAGTTTAAATTTTTTTCGTAATTAATCATCTGTGAAGAGTAATTTTAGCTAAAAAAATTTATTAAAAATGAATTTAAAATTTTTCTTAAATACAATTTATATGAAATATAAAGTTAGTATTCAAAGTTTCCAAATTTTAGTGTAAGTTAATTTTTAGTGCTTTTTTAATTGTTAAAGAATATCAGCATTTTTTATAAATACTACTGCGTCCAAAAGTAAGCAAGATCAATTTTCAATTTAAATTTCCGGGCTTTATGGTATTTCACTTTTTAGATTGTTGGAAAGTGAACGTCAAAATCTTAACGTCAAAATATTCATTAGTGTTTGAGTTACTCTTGGCTTTGTGAAAACTGATTCCGGCAATTTTTTAAATGTCTGAATGAATTGAGCAAAGAACTTGTATTCCATTTGAGGAAACGTATAGATTGCGGAAACGTATAGATTGTTGCAGAAGTCATTCTGTGAGCATTCCTATATCGGAAAGAAATGTTTACAAGTGGCATAAACAGTTCAAAGAAGACAGAGAACGCGTTGAAGACGAAGAGCCCTCTGGTCGACCACCAACCTCAACCGACGAAGGTCACGTCCAAAAATGAAAAAATTTGGTGCTTGCAAAACCGTCGAATTACAATTAGAGACCTTGTTGATGACCTTCCATCTTTTAAAATGGAATTTCAAAATTCCATTTTAAAAGATGTTTTGGCCCCAAACACGTCAAATCTTGATTGGTACCGAAAACACTGAATGCGCCAGCTCACACTGCTTTGATTCTTCGTGACTTTTTCGCAGAAAATGAAACCCATATCACAACCCTAACAACCATATCCCTAAAACAACCACCGTATTCACCGTATTTTAGCATCGTTCTACTTCTGGCTATTCCCTAAACTCAAAAGACCATTCCAGGGACATCGTTTTGAGTCGATTGAAGAGAGATTCATATCGCCGGAATCAGTTTTTAGCATCTCACAAAACCAAGCGTAACTCAAGCACTAATGAATATTTTGACCTTAAATTTCGCACAGATGTCAAAGATAGTGCTAAGATAATCTAAAAAAGAAAAAAAAAATGAAATTCCATATGCCCGGGAAATTTAAATTGAAAACTGATCTTACTTTTTGGAACACAGTAGTATATGTTTTTTATACTTCATAGGTTATTTAAATAACCGATGGTATCTACGAAACGAATTCTTCAATTTTAAATAATTAATACGAAAAGATGTAAACGAAAATCCAAATGTGGAAATACTTAGCATAAGCAAAAGTAATTATAATTTTTTACTATTTTTAGTTATATATTTAAAGAAATCTGTAAATTTTTATAACATTCCAGATGAGGATGATTTTGAAAACAGTAAATAATATAAAACTCTTTTTTTCTCAATTCAAAAACAGAATATAAGAAAAAAACAACCATAGATTTTAAAATTTAGACCAGTCTTATTATATTTGTTTAGAGTAATTCTTGAAGTCCACTATAAATAGAATTGTTAGAAATAAAATGTCCAAAACTTTAAAAATCATGAATAATCTATTATTTTTTCCTGAAAAATAAAACAATCAATATATGCATGATTGATTTTAAGTAAATATCAACAATACTTTTTTTTTTTTTCAATATGACTGAGTATAAGCCAAGAATATTTAAACAAAAAAAAAAATGTTTGCAATCTTAAATTAATTTTTTTTTATTATTTGTATTTTACATTTATGTTAAAAAAACAAAATATCGCATCTACAAAATCAAATTAATACAACGATTTCAAATCAGTTAAATAATATATCTACAAAATCAATTAATATAACTAATTCTAATTAATTAAAAAAATCAACACGTAGACTTGAATATTTATGAATGAATTAAATTTGTGTGAAAAAAACACGATGGAATAATGTGATATTAAAAGTAAAAGAAATTGATAAAAAAAGGATAATTTTTTTATAAGAAAAGCAAATTTTAAAAATAAGTAAGTAAAACAACAATACTTTAAATAAATGGTCGCCAAACATATTTGACTTACGATTCGTTCGAAAATTTGTTGAGTTTTCATGAACCTTCTTTTATTATTTTGTAATCACAATAAATCAAGAAAAGATACCTAACGGGAATTTTTAAATTGATTATTTTAAAATATTTATTATGTGTAGAAAATAGTATATATTAGTATATTGCCTCAACCTCCATGAGATACGTTTTTAGCACTCTTCTTAACATCACATTCTTGATAGTAGTAAAATATAAAATTCAATTTAGATAAAAATACTTTTGTTATTGGTGAATACGACAATTTGTTTCACTTTGGATTGGCTTCGTAATTATTTTAATGCCCTTCTATGTTACAATACTTTGTTATTGATGAATACGACATCTTTTTGGTTAATTGGATTCACTTCAGTAACTATTTTAATGCCTTCTATGTTACAATACTTCGTTATTGGTGAATGCGACATTTTGGTTAATTGATTCACTTCAGCAACTATTTTAATCTCACAAGGTTACTTTTACAACGATGCCTTCGATTTTTTACTTCTTCAATCGACCTCTGCTCTCAAATCGACTCTAACAGTATTATTTTGACTTGATTTTTATGATTTATAAATTTTTATTATTTCACAAATTTGAAGAAAGATGCATCTTTTACCTATCAGCCTTTATTATGTTCATCATAAATGTATGAAGAAAATCAAATTATATAGTTTAGTATTATAAGAAGTAATATAATTTTTCATAATACAAAACAGTATTCTATTAATGATGCTTTTTCAAAGTTGGTACGAATTTTTAATGAATTTAGCAACTTATCTATCACTCTCAACTTAACAAAATATTTATCAGTAGGTATTTGAAGTTATTTAGTACATATAATACATTAAATTACATATAATACATTTAATTATTTAAAAGATAAAACTATTAAACTCAATATTATGAAATTATTTCTTTTGACCAAAGCACAAAAAAATTCATTAAATAATTTAATTCTTTACAAGATTTTAACTCAAAGCAAAATTTTGCTTGGAAAGAACTACCAAACCATTCTTATCAAAGGAATGTTACAAGTTACCACTCTTAGCACCATAATAATTCTTTCATTCTTACAAAAATGATGCCAATTTCTTCTTCAGGATCAACTCGCACCAAAGTGTTAACAAATTCCAACAATACAACAAGGAATTTATCATTAAAAAAAAGCATTTGTTCCTTTTCAAATTTCAACAGGATAATTTTATAGCACATTGGCGAGGGATTTTTTTTTGGCTCACATTATGCGGTAATTCATATTTTTATGATTTTTATTATTTCACAAACTTGAAAAGAAAATCTAATTCTATATTTTAGTAGTATATAAAGTAACATAATTTCCACAATATATAAATTTCCACAATATTTAATACAAAACACTGTTCTTATTAATGATGTTTTTTCAAGTCGGTACGAAGTTAGCAACTTAACTATCACCCTCAACTAAACAAAATAACTATCAGTTGGTATTTGAAAGGATTAGTGCATTATGTGCATTAATACGTTATTTCTGTGCAAAGAAGAAAATTCATTGAAAAATTTCAAGAAGAAGCACTACAAAAGAAGAACTACAAAACCATTCTCATCAAAGGCATGTTACAAGTTACCACTTTTAGCATTATAATAATTCTTTTATTCTTACAAAAATGACACCTATTTCTTTTTCAGGATCAACTCTCACCAAATTGTCAGCAAATTCCAACACTAAAAACACCTCTTGGCATTTGCACAGGAATGTTACAAGTTACCACTTTTAGCACCATAATAATTCTTTTATACTTATAAAAAAGACGAATCTGAAGTTGATCATGAAAAAGAAAAGGCTAGATTCAAATGCAAGATTTAAGTAAATCAAAATTTTGCTTGGAAAGATTTGCAAAACCATTCTCATCAAAGCAATGTTACAAGTTACAACTTTTGGCACCATGATAATTCTTTTATTCTTACAAAAAAAGACGCCTATTTCTTTTTTCAGGATCAACTCAAGATTCAAGCAAAACAACATTTTTGCTTGGAAAGAACTACAAAACCCATTCACACCAACAGAATGCCACAAGTTACCACTTTTAGCACCATGATAATTCTTTTTTATTCTTACAAAAAAAAGACGCCTATTTCTTTTTTTCAGGGATCAACTCGCACCAAATTGTCAACAAATCCCAACACTACAAACACCTCTTGGCATTTGCAAAGGGGTTTCCCACACAATGCGCCAAACCGTATATATTTTTATGATTCCTGCAATCTTCAATCCTCGCCTACTTGCTGGAACAAAGAGACCTCGCAGATCCTCCAACGAAGACAACGAACTAGAGGGGGATTCCGTTTCGCGAAATCACTTCTCATGCAAATGAATCTCCAACAAAGGATCTGTTTAGAGGCGTTCGAAAGGGGGTGGTTTGAGGGGGAGGACGAGGAGGTTGAGTTGAGTTGCACCCATGGGCTAGAGGTGAGAGGGCAATAAACAAAAAAAGCAGAATAATGAAAGTTCCGGCATTCCTAGCGGAAAAGGGAGAAGCCTGTGATAGGAAGAAGACAGGGTGTTTATGCAAATAGAGGTCTAAAAGGATGGATGGATAGATCTCCAAAACATCCTGGATTTGGAAATTAGATTTCGTCCATTAATCTATTCCTCTTTACATTGTTTCGAATACCAAGCGGCCACTAAAAACTGAAGCGTTTAAAAAGTCATAACTTTTTCGTTTTCAATTTTTATTTATTTTTTTTATTATCGCTATTTTTTTTATTTATTTATTTTTACATGTTATAGAACATCCCTAAAAACTTAACTACGCATTACATACAGCAACTATTAATACCTAATAAGTTTCCTATTCCAGTGAAATATCAATTATTCAAACACAGAGAAAATACCAGCAACATTTCAATGCCACAGTAAATTGGTAACAGCATGATTTGGGGATATCACACGATCCCTTAATTACAATTTTAGACATAAATAAATAAATAAATAAAATAACGTATTTGCAAAAATTATTGTTGTTTCATATGATTCAGTTTTATAGTCGTCATCTTAAGAGATTGAAGAGATGTTTTACAATAATAACGTAGCTTTATATATGATATTTTTTTCTTCTTTCTAATGCAGCTGGCAAACACAGACAGCTTGGTCTTTGGATGCCTTAAGGCAAGTGCTGCAGAGACGTACTCACTTTGCATTACCCAGGAGGCGCGTGTAACTTGAAGATAAGCCACGGACGCGGAGTAACAATGCCCCCGCAACGCTCTACAATCCCTATTAGGACCGGGACCTTACTTTTTAATGTGGATTCCGAACCACTACAAACAACCATGGCACCGCCGGGAACTCGAACCCGAAACCTGTGGTACCGAGCGCCAGAGCGCTAGCCACTCGGCCATTCAGGCCCCTGCTTTATAGATGTTATACATGAACAATTTAATGTCACAGTAAATCCTGGTAATAGCATGATTTGGACCTATCGCGCGATTCATTAATTAAAATTATAAATAAATAATAATAATTATTATTATAAAAAACATATTTGTAAATATTATATTTGTTTTATATGATTCAGTTTTATAGTCTCCTCTTGTATAAAAGTTTGAAGTTTTATAATAATAACATAGCTTTTATAGATGCTATACAGGGAAAAAAATCATGTCATTTAGAGATCATTTCCATTGTCAATTGGATGCTAACTTTGACGAATTAGATTAGCAATCGAGAATGATTGACAACAGAATGAAGGAATCATTACCTTCAATCATTCTTCAATCACTAATCTCATTCGTCAAAGTTGAAGTTGCGTTAGTGTTGTGTTGCCAAAAAAAATTTTCTTAGGTTCTTTTGCAAGATAAATGAATTAATTGTCGCAAATTTTTAATTTGGCAGAAGAGAAAAAAAACATTTTCTTTTTTTCTTCTAATGCAGCTGGCAAATAGACCGGACAACCCTTATGACATAATCTTTTTATGTCATAAGGGCTGCACCATGTTACTCACTTTGCATTACCCAGGGGGCCGTGTAACAATGGTAAGCCTCGGACGCGGAGTAACAATGCCCCCGCAACGCTCTACGATCCTATTAGGACCGGGACCTACGGCTTAAAGTGGATTCCGAACCACTACAACACCCATGGGCACAGCCGGGATTTGAACCCGATACCTGTGGCACGGAACGCCAGAGCGCTAGCCATTAGGCCATCAGGCCCCAGGGAAAAAACATTAAACTAT
Organism: Caerostris extrusa; assembly: GCA_021605095.1. Lineage (NCBI taxonomy): Eukaryota > Metazoa > Arthropoda > Arachnida > Araneae > Araneidae > Caerostris > Caerostris extrusa. The sequence continues at coordinate 56,489 of BPLR01006560.1, forward strand.
ATAAAATTTGTCATCGACAATAGCAAATGGGGCTGCTGAATTAATGATTAAGTTGCCTTATGAAACAACAGTAATATTTTACAATTGATAAACTGACACGAAGTCTTTTACTGGCAACTGGCGTACCGTTTACGGAGTACCAAAAAAAAAATACCCCTTAAACCTCCTCATCTTAGTTCATAGATATGTTTAGAATTCTAATAGGCTGCTTAATAATTGTTAGTAAATTAAAGATAAAAGTTTGTAAAAATTCAAATTAAAGTAGGTACTCAAAAAAAAAAAAATGAGAAAAAAAATTCAATTTTGTTTTTAGTTTTGTTCCTTATTCTCCAATTGAATGACATGAATACTTTCCCCTACATTGCAAACAGTTGCAAGTGACGAAAACAACAGATTTCTACTAACTGGTGGTATTATGCAATGTTTATTACCGTTTTTTGGAGAGCAAAAATTGTGGGAAATTTAATACCATTGCCATGATACTATCATCAAAATTTTAAGAACGCAACGAATTTTTAGCAATGAATTTTAATTTCTTTTAATGCTTGCAATGAATTTTGCTTCAAAAATTAAAGATTGAGATTCATATATCAGAAGCAGAATTTAGATAGTAATTAGAGTATGTTTCACTATCGTTTCATTGTGAGGGTTTTTATGCATCATGATTAACTACTAATCTAATTTATAAACGCTTAAAAGGTCTAAAATCTTATGATTGAATTATCACAATCCAAATTGTAAAGAAACTTTTTATAGCGTCATTAATAATTTTGCTAATTAAAATGTGATAGTTTAATTCAGGTTTAAATAGACTTCAATTGAAGTACGTATTTAAATCACGGATAAAACTTGTAATATTTAAAGTACCATATAGTTCTCTATTAAACAATCAAAGTAATATCACGTATTTCCTTTTGTTATTTTTGAAAGTGTTATGCCCAATTTCTGGAAAAATTAATTATTGATGGTTTTAGTTACATATATAGACCTTCATTTCATGTTTTTATTAACGCAGTAAAAAAAAACTTCCATCTCAAACAAGATACTTAAAATATCCCAAAATGTATGAATAAATGGATTTATAGAACTTCAAATTTAAACGGCTCATACAATATGAAACCAAAAATTAAAATTAAATTTTTTTTTTTTTATCTTTCAAATGTCATGAAGTTCAATAATTTAAAATAATTATTTTTTTTGAACAGCGTTCTCAAAAATAAAGCACAGACACACACAAAAGAATTGATTGATTCTTTTTTACATTTTGAAACTTTTTCCATTAGTCGAAGGCGACGATGTGTTCAAAAGTAAACTTATAGCATAGATTTTTTAAGAAAGCAGTCAGCATTTGTGTTTTACAAAGCAGTTTTCATTTCTGTGTTTTTAATAAAGGTACACAACACCTCCATTTTATTTAGCTTTGTCAAAATAATTGACTCCAACGCAAACTTGATATCTCAGTGTATGAATAAATGGATTTATAGAACTGCAAATTTAAACGATTCATGCATACAGTATGAAGCCAAATATGAAAATTAATATTTTTTTTTTTTTTCTTTTAAATGTCATGAAGTTCAAACAGTTAAAATAACTATTATTTTAACTATTATTTAAACCGATTAGGTCGCGATTTAATGACTGTTGAGCGTAGGGCTGACATCCGTATCCCGTAAAAAGAAAATATCTTCTGTCTTCGCAGTATTCTCAAAAATTACACGAATCAATCAAAAAAAAAAATTTTTTTTTTTCTTTCACATCTTGAAAATTTTTCCCCATTAGTCGAAGGCGACGATGCATTCAAAAGTAAACTTATTCTCCAAAGCATAGATATTGACCGGATTTTTTGTGAAAAGGCACCCATTCATTAAGGGGGAGGTTGAGCGAGCTTTTTACTACATCAAAGAATGGATTTATAGAACTTCAAATTAAACGGCCCATATAGTATGAAGTCAAAAATGAAAATTAATTTATTTTCTCTCAAATGTCGTGTTTCAACCATTCGTGTTATCGTATATCAACCATTTAAAATAATTATTTTGTGTACAGCATTCTCAAAAATTGCATGAATCAATCAAAACATTTTTTTTTTTACATTTTCTTTACATTTTGAAAATTTTTCCCGTTAGTCAAAGGCGACGATGTATTCAAAAGTAAATTTATATTTTAAACTTATTCTTCAAAGCATAGATTTTTAATAAAGCAGCCAGCATTTCGTGTGTTTAATAAAGTAGTTTTCAATTCGTGTTTTTAATAAAGTAGTTTTCAATTCGTGCGTTTTAATAAAGTAGTTTAATAAAAGTAGTTTTCAATTCGTGTTTTAATAAAGGTACACAACACCTCCCTCCACATTTTATTTAATTTTGTCAAAATAATTGATTCCAACGCATAAATCCATTTATTTACACCAGATATCTCAGTGTATAAATAAATGGATTTATAGAACTGCAAATTTAAATGACTCATAAACGCAGTACTATATGAAGCCGAAAATGAAAATTAACAATTTTTTTTTCCTTTCAAATATCAAGAAGTTCAACCATTTAAAATAATTATTTTTTGCACAGCATTCTCCAAAAAAAAAAAAAAATAGTTTGAAATAGTTTGATTGATACTTTTTTACAATTTGAAAATTTCTCCCATTACTCGGAGGCGACGACGTTTCCAAAAAGTAAACTTATTCTCCAAAGCATAGATATTGGCAGGATTTTGTGAAAAGGCACCCATTCATTAAGGGGGAGGTTGAGCGAGCTTTATACTACATCAAAGAATAACTTTTTCTTTTATTTCCATCTGTGTCTAAACTCCAGAAACGAGTGGAAAAAGGGCAACCGGGCGTCGTGAGCCAAGATCCCGGTGCGTTGCCCATCTCCGCATTGTCTTTTGGCCGGATCGTGCAGCAACAGCAGTACCCGGTACAGGCCATTGTGTGGAAACACGTCAGGGTCGCGAACCCCGGTCTCCATCTTGACCCCTCTCTCTTCCAGCTGCACGTAGTCCGGCTGGCCCCAGTCACCATAAATCACGAAACCACCAGCTCTCTTGCGCAAAAACTCTCTTTTATTCCATATTTACCGAAGACTATCACGTCCCCGCAGAAAATCGGGGTTTTGACCTCCATTTTGGAGAGCCCATTGTAGAAGAACCCCGGTGTATGATTATGATCGTCTTAACATCTTACCACGGGGGCAACCCCGGGCAAAAGAGATGAGACTTAATTATGAAAATTGCAATTTTTTTCTTTTTTTCTTCTTCTTATTCTTGCCTTTTGTTATTGGAGAGGAATGGACAAGTCGTTGTTGTTTTGTTTTCTCTTAAGAGTGCAAATCACGTATTTTAAGTGATTGTGTGTGTAGTATGTTAGGGTAAGAAGAAAAAAAAGAACATAAAAGTTAATTGATAGTGTGCACTTTTATTTCTCGCGATGTTATTGGAAAAAATTTCGGAACCTCTTTCAAGGAATGGGTGACCTTACAGAAAATGAAGAATGAAGAAAAAGCATTTGGCTATCACAAATGCAAGCTGTGAGCGATAATTCATTTTTGCGCGTCAAGCTTTGGATGGCTGACAGTTTTCCACCTTTTCGTTCACTTTAATGGATTGTTTGTATTTCTTCCAGAAATCCTTTTGTTCGATTGCTGGATGGTAAAATAACAATGGTTGATGTAGTGCTTAAGTTCGGATAATAATTTAAATTGGAATTTTCCACAATAACATATGATCTTGAAATGTTGACCCGGCAGGTTTATGTGAGTGAAGTCTTTCCATTAATCTTTTGTTACCTTACTATCGTGTCCAAAAAGTAAGACCAATTTTCAATTTAAAATTCACGGGACTTATGGAATTTCATTTTTTTTTTTTTTTTTTTAGGTTGTCCGTGACATCTGTGTGAAATTTGACGTCAAAATATTCATTAGTGTTTGAGTTACGCTTAGTTTTGGGAGACGCTAAAACAGATTCCGGCGATTTTTAAATGCCTGAATTCATTGAGCAAAGAACTTGCATTCAATTTTGTTGGCGGAAACGTATAGAATGTTGCTGGAAGAATTCGGTGAGCATTCCTATATCGGAAAGAAATGTTTACAAGTGGTATAAACAGTTCAAAGAAGGCAGAAAATGCGTTGAAGACAAAAGAGCCCTCTGGTCGACCATCAACCTCACCCGACGAAGATCACGTCCAAAAATTAAAGATTTGGTGCTCGCAAACCGTCGATTTACAATTAGCGTCCCTGCTGCTGATGTTGGAATTTAAAAATCATTGATGAATTTCATTTTGGGCCTCAAACGCGTCAAACCTCTATTGATACCGAAAACACTGAATGCGCCAGCTGACACTGCATTGATTCTTCGTGACTTTTTGCCAAAAAAGGAAGCCTATATCGTTCCGCAACCACCGTATTCACACCGTGCCACTTCTGGCTATTCCGTAAACTCAAAGACCATCCCGGGGACACCATTTTGAATCGATTGAAGAGATTCAACGTGAATCGCCGCACGCTTTTAAGGCCATCCCTGCCGATGACTTTTTAGCATGCATTGAGGATTGAAAAAAAAGTTGGCATAAGTGCATTTTTGGCGTAAGGCGATGAAATAGATTTGGAAGAATAATTGGTGTTACTTTTTGGGTACAGTAGTAGTCAGAAAACAAAACCAAGACAATAGTTTAGATTTCTTAAAAAAAAGAAAAAAAGAAATGAAGGCTTATTTTCATTGATAATTATTATAAATGATCAAATCTGAAATTTCTAATTAATTTTTCTGCTAGTTCTTGTATTGTTGATTGTTCATGTATGAGGTACTTTTAATTATGTTTTCTATGTCAAACTTAAAATTTCGTGCACCTTTTCGTTTATAAATAAAGTGAATCTGTTATAGAAGTACATTCTACAAAAGAATAGTATGATAAATAGAATTTTTTTTTTTTTTTGCAATTTCATTTCCGAATAGAGTAGAAGGAAAATATTTTGAGAGAAAACGTAATATGTTTCTCATCATAAGTCCATTTTGCTACAACGTGTTGTTGCAAAAATTTTTTTTTCGAATGTCTTTATAAAGTGTAATAATTATTATTATTATTATTATAATTTTCTTCAAAATTAATAATAATTCACAATAATTTTCCTTGAAATTAATAATAATTATTAATTATCAATATTTTTCTTCAAAATAAAAATAATTCAGAATGATAATTCATATTAATTTTCTTCGAAATTAATAATAATCATAATAATTAATAATTCTTACTAATTTTCTTCGAAATAAAAAATAATCCATGCTAATAATTAATAATTCTTAATAATTTTCTTCGAAATTAATAATAATTCAAAATAACAATTAATGATTCTTAACAATAATTAATTCTTAATTAGCTCTTCCAGTACAATGCAATCTATGAAAATTAAAAAGGAAATATTATCGTTTTCAAAATAATATCCTAAAAGTTATTATATTTAATAAATAAAATGGATTCCATCATCGAGATCTGAACTTTAAAATAGGAATAACGCTTAATCATTCTTTATTAAGAATAATCAAAATATAATAAAATCGTAAAGATTTTATTTTTATTCTATATATTTTTAGAATGAAATGCATATATTTTTAATATTGATTCTTGTAATTGATATGCTATAGCACTTTGATATAACTTTTTCCTTACATTAATCAAATAAAAGCGAATCAAATGATTTTTCGATTTTCGAACAATAAATCAAACGATTTTTGTTTGCGAATGGAATGGAATGATTTTTGTTTGTTAATGAAAACGATTTTTGTTTAGAAAGATGATGAAAATCCTCTTCATTTGTATAATAATCTTCGTAATAAAAAGGAATGTTAAATATTTATTTTAGTATGGAACTTACTTGAAAAAACGAAATAGCTAGTTTAGTCATAACCTCATTAGTCAAAATGTATATAAAAAATAATCATGTATGCTAAAATCATGAAATATAATTGACTTCAACCCTCAGCCCTGGAGTGTCAGATCACTCACTTCATCCATTCAAATTATTTGTTTTCTAAAAATCTTTTGTCAGGGTTTATGAAAAGAATGTTTACTTTAAAACGTTCTCGGAAAATAGTTTTTAATAATGTTCTTTCAAATTCAATAAGATTCTAACAAAAAAAGATAAACACAAGGCAGATGTCAGGGTTCAAAGGTCATATTAAAAACTTGAACCCATGAACCTAAAAGTCAATGTATTAAACGAGTTAAGTTACTTAAAGCTGGATCTAATGATTGAATTTATTAATTAAAGTTTTATGAATAAAAAAAGAAAACGCTTTTTTTTTTTTTCAAGATAATAAATTAAAATCCATAAATCACACCGTATAAATAATAGTTTCAAGTTAACATAAAAGCATAATTGAATTTTTTCCACATTATTTGAATAGCAGTTCTACTCGAAATTTAAGAATTCTATTCACGATGAGAATTGTTATATAAAACCACAATGGAAATCTATATTATATCGTTTTATTATGCCAACTCGTTCCAAAAAATGCCAATAAATGCTTTAATTGAAACCAACGCCACGCTCCAACGAGATGTGAATGTTCAATGTAAAACAGCCATATCGTTCATCAGTTTGTTAATAATAGATGCTGTGGTAAATTTTTGTTTGCAAAGTCAGGTGAAGGCCCTCTGCATTTGTATAATAATCTTCGTAATAAAAAAGAATACTAAATATTTATTTTGATATGAAACTTACTTGAAAAAACGAAATAGATAGTTTAGCCGTAACCTCGTTGGTCAAAACGTATATAAAATAATCACTTATGCTAAAATCATGAAATATAATTTACTTCAAGCATCAGCAATGGAGAGTCAGATCACTTCACTTCCTCCATTCAATTTATTTGTTTTCTAAAAATCTTTTTGTCAGGTTTATGAAAACAATGTTTACTTTAGAATGTTCTCAGAAAATAGTGTTTAATAACGTTCTTTCAAATTCAATAAGATTCCAACAAAAAGATAAACACAAGGCAGATGTCAGGGTTCACAAGTCATATTAAAAACTTGAACCCTTGAACCTAAAAGTCAATGTATTAAAAGAGTTAAGTTACTTAAAAGTTGACGATACTATACAATCCAATGATTGTATTTATTATTTAAATCTTATAAATAAAAATAAACGCTTTTATCAAGATAATAAATTAAAGTCCATAAATCACACCGCATAAAATAAAATTGTTTCAACTTAACACAAAGGCATAATTGAATTTTTACACATTATTTGAATAGAAGTTTCAAGCAGAACTTAAGAATTCTATTCACGAAGAGAAATGTTATATAACCCACGAAGGAAAATCTAGATTATATCGTTTTATTATGCCAATTTGTTCAAAAATGCCATTAAATGCTTTAATTGAAACGAACGCTACGCTCCAACGACATTTGAATGTTCTGTAAAACAGCCATATCGCTCATTAGTTTGTTTATAATAGATGCTGTAGTCAATTTTTGTTTTGCAAAGTTAGGTCAAACTTTTATAAACAAAAATTGACCACAACGGTTTTTTTGTTTTTTGTTTAGCGTAAAACCCTCTGCATTTGTATAATAATCGTAATAAAAAAAAAAAAAGAATACTAATTATTTATTTTGATATGAAACTTACTTGAAAAAAACGAAATAGCTAGTTTAGCCACAACTTCGTTGGTCAAAATATATATGAAAAATAATCACTTATGCCAAAATCATGAAATATAATTTACTTCAACCCTCAGACCTGGTGCATCACATCACTTCACTTCATCCATTCAACTTATTTGTTTTCTAAAAATCTTTTGTCAGGTTTATGAAAAGAGCGTTTACTTTATTAAACACTATTTTCAAAGAACATTCTAATGTTCTTTCAAATTCAATAAGATTCCAACAAAAAGATAAAAACAAAGCAGATGTCAGGGTTCAAAAGTCATATTAAAAACTTGAACCCTTGAACCTAAAAGTCAATGCATTTAAACGAGTTAAGTTACTTAAAGTTGTACGATACTATACAATCCAATGATTGCATTTATTAATTAAATTTTTATGAATAAAAGGAAACGCTTTTTATCAAGATAATAAATTAAAATCCATAAATCACACCAGATAAAACAAAATCGTTTCAAGTTAACACAAAGAGATAATTGAATTTTTTTTCCACATTATTTGAATAGAAGTTCCACGCAAATTTTAAAAATTCTATGCATGCAGATGATTGTTATATAAACCACAATGGAAATCTAGATTATATCGTTTTTATTATGCCAACTTGTTCCAAAATATACAATTAAATGAGTTAATTGAAACTAACGCCACGCTCCAAGGAGTCTTAATGTTCTGTAAAACAGCCATATCGTTCATCAGTTTGTTTATAATAGATTGTGTCGTCATTTTCACCACACAATTAAAAACTTCCAGCGATATCCAAGGGCGTTTACTTAATTAATTGTTTAGATAAAGATCATCACACCCTGTGTATAATGGATTTTAAAATTTTTAACATATAATCAAAAATCTTTAAGACACACGCCTTAGATAAGATTTAGAAAGAAATTAGTATGGAAATATAATCTAAAAGCAAGTAATTTGACAGGCATATTATGAAAAACTGATTTCTTAATCAATGTCTTATTCTCTTTTCAGCAAATAATTATCTCTTCAAATTAAATTTATGCAAATTTCTACACTTATAAGGAAAAAGGCGCGAGTCCAATTCAACTGAAAATTGTAGTTAAATTTGCAAATTGGATTTATATACTTTAATATTACGAAGAAGATAGTAAAAATGTTATTTACTTTTAATTTGTTCTACAATGAGATTTCATGACTTATTATTTTTTGTAAGAAATAAAATTAAATTATTCAATGCATTCTAATTGAATTAGCTATATTAATACAAAAAAAAATCCAATTGATAGAAAGAAGTATGTAAATTTTATAATTAATTCGTTTTGTTCTTGAAAGATAATAAAAAAAAAAAACATATGTTGAAATTATAATTGGAAAGAAAATATTATGTTAAAATTGTTAAATATTGCGAAATGATTTTAAAAAGTTGATCACAGCAATTATATTGCATAAAATGATTTACTTTAACCTGTTTTTGTAATATGTTATTTTTTTTAATATATCTAATTTAATCGACTAAATTATTGTCGATTAAATTAGATATCTTAAAAGTAAAAATATTACAAAATCCATACTACCATAAACCATAACTACTTACTATTGATTTATAGTAAATTATTATCAACTATAAACCATACTTACTATCGATTTGTTATTATAAATCGACTATCTATTTTGACTCGATTGAAATTTCTTAAAAGTATTTTTAAGTATCCATATATGGACAGGAGCGCATTGGTGATAGCATATTGAGTTTCCGAATTATGGAAGTAAAATTCGACAAACGAAACGAAATCTTCCATGCTAGAGTTGGATAAATCTGTAGGCAGGAATGTCTTGCCATAGAGCTCTAAAAGGAGGTTTGGTTTGTCGCTGTACGATTAATTTGTACTCACTATGGGCTAATTAACCCGGGACCTACAGTTTAACGTGGATTCCGAACTACTAACAAACGTCCATGCCACCGCCTGGATTCGAACTTGAAGCATGTGATACCAAAGGCCAGAGCGCTAGGTAATTAAACCTCTGGCCTCAGGGATTTTTAAATGACTGTTCCCATTCTAAAAACTCAATGCGTTGACCGCTATGTCAATATGTGCTTAAATAAACAAGTAATATATATATAAAAAAAATTCCTACTTTTTTTCACTACATTGCAGAGAAGTCCTTTAAAAATTAAAGTTGAAATTTTCCTCTTACATCTGGTGCCATCTATTATTAGATACACGCAACTTAAATCTAAAAAAAAAAACTGAAACTAATTAATTAAATTTAATTAATGAATTGATATTTAAAAAAACTGTATTAACATCAAGTGCCATCCACTACAAGCTCAAAAAAAAAAAAAATGTAATGTTGAACTTGAGTGGATGAATAAAAACATTCTATTAACGATTGAAAATTTGAACAAGATATATATAGGGAGAGTGTGAACTAATAGTAGGAATTGAAAAGAAATCGTCTTATACATTAAACCAGAAGAAACAAATTTCAGTTCTGCACAAAAATTCTCTTTAAGAAAAGTATTTAAAAAAAAACCTATTTATATTGAAATAGAAAACATTTAAAATTCTAATGCTAAATATATATATTGTACACATTAAAAAATACTAATAAAAAATGACTTTAAAAAAATTGTGATTGCTAAAAATATTGGCAATGACTTCCATTTTGGTTAGATCAGGGATGGGCAAACTATTTTGGACGCGGGGCAAAAATTGAAGAAAAAAAAAGTTTGGCGGTCCAAATTAAATTTTTCTAAAATTTTAAAAACAATGTACAAGTATTACAATTTAAATATGTTAATGAGATGAATGAAATTGCGATTTCATTTTTAAAAGTTCCTTATAGTGAGGTTCGAAATGAGATGCACTGATTCTAAGGAACGAGGCTAAATGCTCATCTGTCAATCTACTTCTGAAATAATTCTTTCTAAGGTTCATAGTTGAAAACACTTTTTCTCATGTATAAGATGAAGCAAACATAGCACTGATTTTCTGCGCGTTAGATATTAAATTTGGGAAACTTATTTTTCGATAATGATTTGTAAAACTCTAACTTAACTAACTTCTGGCATATTTAGAAACAATTGCTTGAGATGATTGTTAAATTGCAATTCAATTAGTTCAACCTGCAAATCTAACTGCTTCACAGTTTTCGTTGAAAGCCATGGTAAAAATATTCAATTCTGTTCGTCTGTGCTTGCTATTTCCGTCGATTTATGTTTTGTGGAACAAAAATAAAGAAAGTAAAAGGATCACCAGTCCTTTGAAAAAAAGGAAGAAAAAAAAAATATTTAATCAAAGTAGAAGAGGAGATGGATATATAATATATAAATATACATTTCTTTTAAGTCACCTCGGACTTTCAAATTAAAATTCTATCCGCGGCCTGGATAGAACCTTCCGTAGTGCCGGGGTTGGCCTAGGATTTTGGCCTAGGCCTTATGGATTTTGGCCCCATCCCTAGGTTAGGCCAAAAGCAACATAAACACATTTCCAAAAAAAAAAAAAAAAAAAAAAGAAAAAGTAATATAAAAAAAAAAATTAAAAGTCAATTCCTTTTTTTTTTTCACTATATTGGAGAAAGTCCTTTATAAATAATTTTCACTTTTTTTTTAAGTTTATCTGGCACCATCTATTGGTAGATATATGCAACTTAAATCTAAAAAAAAAAAAATTAATTAATTAAATTTAATTAATGAATTAATATTTGAAAAAAACTGTATTAACATCCAGTGTCATCCACTACAAGTTCAAAAAAGATATATATATATATATATAGGGAGAGTGTGAACTAATAGTAGGAATTGAGATAAAATGACTTTAAAAAAAAATTGTGATTGCTGAAATAATCGGCAATGACTTCCATTATGGTTAGGCCAAAAGCAACATAAACACTTTACCATAAAAAAAAAAAATAGCACTTCTTTTACACTGCATTGAACTGATTAATTGTAGGTTTCAATTCACTGTTTACATCATTTAATTAACAGGCAATAAATGTCAACAATGATCAGCGATATCAAGTGAGTGACCTTATTTATTCACCCAGTTGTTGCACACACCCACCGTCGCAACAGCACGAGGTGGAACAATCCTCCCCCCACCCTCCCTTTTGCCAAACGATTTATAAATAAAGGCCCCAGTCGCATTGTGTCCTGTTTCTCGGATCAACAGGTGGTGAATCACCAGATGCTGTTGCGTAATCGGAGAAAGGGCGCATTTGGGGCGTGACGATCGCCAAACGATAGTTTTGTTGTGTTTTTCTTCTCCGTCGAATGGCATCAAGCGTTGCGTGCAGCGAAGAGGACTAACTGAGCGTTTTGTTAGTTGCACAGATAAGCAAATTGGTAGGCGTGCAGGCAGAGATCTGCATGGGAGCACAAACAATGTTTCTGTGACAGATAACGAGATAAAAATCTTGATTTTAATCGCTTTAGAATACAAAGTAGACAGAAAAAACAAGGCAAAATGATTTACAAAAGATTGATGGCTGTGAATCTGTCAGCGTTTCACGATGGAGTAGTTCTTTAATGAATTATAAAATTAAGATCAGCTTGTTATATACACAAATACTTGGTTTTAACTATTTTTTATGTCTGTTCGTGTGTGTTAAACCTGTAAGGCTGAAAGTCCTTCAACAAATTTGAAGTAGAAAATTTAGAGTGTAAATCGGAGTGGCCAGCCTAAATGATCTTGTGGGCCACTTTGGAAATGCATCCTAACCCCGCGAGCGGCTTATAAAATTATATATACCCATATTAGATTTAGACCCACTATAGACATTTTTCTGGAGTGAAAAATTGAAACATAATGTGTTATTACTATTGTGTTTACTATTATTCTTATAAGTAAACATTGATAATATAATAATAATGATACTAAACGCACAGTTTAAAGAAATATATAACACTAAAGATGAAATATAAAAAAAAAAAATATATAAATATAAACGAAATAAAAAAAAAATGAAATCATTAAAAAATATTCATTTTACTCATGCGATATTTGTTTCTCCACTCTTTCACTTAGCTTTTGCAAATCGATCTCCATTTCGGTATTTGCACATCGGAATGGGTGTTGCAGGTTAGAGTCCGTTATCTTTGAGCGTGTTTTGTGTTTGTTCAATTTCATTTTTCGAAAAAAACGATTCGCAGGCGTAAGTTGAAAAAAAAGTGCCAGAACCAAGTGAACCAAAAGAACTTTTTGTGCCAGATTTCTCAGATTGGAAAATTTCTCTATATCTATGATATATCAAAATCGGTTATACATTATGTCTCAATATGTGATAATATCTGTCGTATATTCGCAAGGATATTATTTTAAAAATCACAGTTAATTTTTTTCTCATAATTTCGACAGTTCATTTTTGAATATATGGATGAACACATAATGTATTTTTAATGCATTGGTTTTCACTACTTTTAGCCGATATAAAATAAATATATTTTGTAAAAGCGTGATATATCTCATGGGCCGGAAAAATATTCAAGGCGGATTGGCCACCCTGGTGTAAACTCTCTAAATTTTATCATTTAAGGTGTTGCAATGGTATTCGCCACCGACGTTGATCCACAAAAAGTAATTTAATGCATTGTAAAAACAAGTAATATAGAAAAAAAAAAAAAATTTAAGTAAATTCCTTTTTTTTTCACTATATTACAAAAAAGTCCTTTATAAATAATTTTCATTCCTTTTTTTATGTTTATCTGGTGCCATCTATTGGTAGATGTATGCAACTTAAATCTAAAAAAAAACTAAAATTGTTTAATTAAATTTAATTACTGAATTAATATTTGAAAATCTGTATTAACATCCAGTGTCATCCACTACAAGTTCAAAAAAATGTATCTAAATTTGAGTGGATGAATAAAAAGTATTTAATTAAGGATTAGAAATTTGAACAAAATATATATAGGGAGAGTGTGAGCTAATAGAAAGAATTGAAAAAAAAGAACAGCAATCTCGAATTATAGCAAAATAATAAAAGCAAATACATACGACAAAAATAATAAAGGCACATATATTAGGCTATATTTCAAATTTAATTAAAAACTTTTTGATCATTTAAAATTAAAAATATAGAATACATTAACAAGAATACTCAAACACGATCGTTTCAAATTTCAAACGTAAAAAATTAAGAATATCCAGAAAAATTGAGCTAAATTAAAATCAGGCGATTTTTTATATTATTGCCAATTTGTAGTTACATTATTTTAAAAATTAAACAATATATATTAAATGAATAATAAAAATAATTAATAATTGAATGAATAAAATGATTAATAATCATTAATTAAGTAATAATTAGTTATGAGAAAAAGTAATTAATTAATAATTAATTAATAATGATGAGCAAATGAAAAGAAAGAGCAGCGTGAATATATGAATATTTCTCCCATATAAAACTAAAATTAATTAATTAAATTTAATGAATGAATTAATATTTGAAAAAACTGTATTAACATCCAGTGTCCTCCACTACAAGTTCAAAAAAAAATGTATTTGAACTTGATTGGATGAATAAAAGTATTTTATGAATGATTGAAAATTTGAACAAGATAATTACAGGGAGAGTGTGAGCTAATAGGAGGAATTTAATAATGAACAAATTTAATGGGTTTTTAAAAAATGTAAATTATGAATAATTGATAAAATAAATAACAATGATAGACAACACATAAATTTGATATGTCCTAACAATCAAAAAGAAAAAAAAAATTAACTTTTGAAAATACATGTCCTATTAGTATATAACATTACATTTTTTATTTAATGTTATATAGTATGTTAATAGGACAAGGATTTTTAATCCATTTTTTAGATTTTTTCTTATTTAATGTTATATGCTAATCGGACATTGATTTTAGTCCATTTTTTATATTTTCCTTATTTAATGTTATATGCTAATAGGACATATAGTCCATTTTAAAAAATTTTCTTATTTAATGTTATATGCTAATAGGGTATAGATTTTAGTTCATTTTTAGATTTTTTTATATTTAATTATATATGCCATAGTACAGGTATTTTAGTCCATTTTTTAGATTTTCTTATTTAATGTTATATGTTAATAAAACATGGATTTTATTTCGTTTTTTATATTTTTCTTATTTAATGTTAAGACATGGATTTTAGTGCATTTTTTTAGATTTTTCTTATGTAATGTAATATGAATTTTAGTCTTTTAGATTTTTCTTATTTAATGTTATATGCTAAATAGACATTTTTTAGTCCAGTTTTTAGATTTTTTTTTATTTAATGTTATATGCTATTAGGACATGAATTTTAGTCCATTTTTAGATTTATTTTTTATTAGATGTTATATGTTATTAGGAATATTTTTCGAAAAAAAATATTAATCAAAATGATAATATTGAATATAAAAGTAAAAATTCTAGATTATGTAATAAGTAATAAATTGAATTTAAATATTTTTTAAAAAAATATAATAATGTATTCAACCATAAAATAATAAAAATTGTTATGACTTCACACAGCTACTATAAAAAATATATTTTTGTCGATGGAAAGACATTATAACAGTTTATCTACAAATTTTTCTTTAAGAATTGCTTCTTTAACAACTTAACATATTAATGGGTGGGTTTATCAGAAATATGCATAATCAGAAATTCATTTAAACGTTACGTAATTTTATTAATTATGAAATTTTAAGTGATCAACAAACAGTTTTAATATAGAACACAAAAAAAAATTTTTGTTATAAGTTCTGAGTTAAATACATCAAAAATTGTTTGAAATGAACAGTTTTAAATACAAAAATTGGATAAATCGAGTTAATAATCAAGTAATATTAATAAACAAGAATAATCAATATTAATCAGGATTATTAATAATATTGACTAATAATATATTACTAATCAATATTATATAATTATAATTATAATTGAATTGAATATATATATAATTGAACATGTTATTATTCAATATTATTAATAATCATATTTATTAGGAATTATGCGTGATCGATTATCGATAAATTGATAACGGATAACTATTTGCAAATATAAGAAATATCATTTCTCATAAATTAAAAAAAAAAAAAAAAAGGCATAAAACATAATAAACTTTCGTCTTATTCACTTTTTGTTATTGAAAACTTTATTTTAAAGCAAATATCAAGTTCACACATGGCAAAAAAAAAATTTGTAATGTTACTTTCTATACTTTGAATACTATTTTGCAACGCAAACATAACATTCCGTAATAGCCTTACCGGAAAACAATTTGTTTTCACGGTTAACCATTACTAACAGCATTTTCTTTGGTGGATCATTTAAAATGATAGAACGAATACTTCACAACTTGGAATCGAAAAAAACATGCTTTTCCCGCCCTTATGTAAGAGGAATGCCCAGAAATTTTATTTACGGCTTGATTGATAACCCGAAACACAAATTAACGCAAAGAAATCGTAATTATTATAAATGCCCTTGGATACTGACAACACCGTTTTTTCTTTGAACAATTCAATTTCGAAAGTTTGACTAATGAATTTCATTCCTTTTTTTGTACAAATCCAGACCGTTGGCATCATCATTGAACAATGGTTTTCAATTGTATTCTTTTGAATCTACCCTCGTTTAATGTATCTGTGAGATAGATGAGCTTGTCAGAGGTAATGACAGATTGCTTAATGTTTTTGTATGTTGCCGAATTGCTTGTTTGCGATGAATCACGATCTTTTCTTGACCCAGGAGTCGCACTATTTTATCTGTTCCATCAGTAAAAACAGTGATTCTCTCTCAAAGGAGGCAACAAAATAATCCTTGACGAATAATGGATGATATATATTGACATAGCTTATGAAATACGGATTATATTGTACGAAGATGATGATGAGTCAGAAAAATATCGTAATTCAAAAAAAGATAACACCAAATGTATTACAAAATATCTATTTGAAAAATAAACAAGAGTATAATTTATTGCCAGGTTTTAAAGAAAGTTCTGTCTGTTTTTCGGATTGAAATAAAACTGAAAACTTATTAAAACACGCTTATTTATCAACATACTACTGTGTCCAAAAAGTAAGCCCAATTTTAAATTTAAAATTCTTTGCCTTATGGAATTTAATTTTTTTTTTTTCTTTTTTGGTTGCTGGTACTGTCCTTGACATCTGTGTGAAATTTGACGTCAAAATATTCATTAGTATTTGAGTTACGCTTGGCTTTGTGAGACGCTAAAACTGATTTCGGTGATTTTGAAATGCTGAATTAATTGAGCAAAGCACTTCCATTAACTTTTTGTTTGCGGAAACATATAGAATGCTGCAAATGGCCTTCGGTGAGCATTCCTATATTGGAAAGAAATGTTTACAAGTGGTATAATTTTTTCCAAAGAAGGTAGAGAACGCGTTGAAGACAAAGAGCCTCTGGTCGACCATCGACCTAAACCGACGAAGCTCACGTCAAAAAATTAAAGATTTGGTGCTTGCAAACCGTCGATTTACAATTAAAGACCTTGCTGGTGATGTTGGAATTTCAAAAGGATCGGCAATTTATTTTTGGGCCTCAAACGCGTCAAATCTTGATTGGTACCGAAAACACTGAATTCGGCAGCTCACATTTCATTGATTCTTCGTGACCTTTTCACCAAAAATGAAATCCATATATTCTTATAGTGCGACTTTTGGCTATTCCCTAAACTCAAAAGACCGCTCTGGGGACACCGTTTGAGTCGATTGAAGAGATTCAACGTGAATCGCCGAGCGTTTTGAAGGCCATCCCTGGCGACGGCTTTTTAGCATGCATTGAGGATTGAAAAAAAAAAGTTGGAATAAGTTCATTGTGTCCGGAGGGGTCCGGTCCTAAAAAGATCGTAGGGCGCTGCGGGGGCATTGTTACTCCGTGGCTTACCATCAAGTTACACGCGCCCCCTGGGTAATGCAAAGTGAGTAACATCGGTGCAGCCCTTATGGCGAAAAAAAAAAAAAAAACGTTTTATAGTTTCTCAGGATATATCGGGGAGGCTATTTGAAGTTTTCCAATGTGACGGGCAAATACAGTGTAGAAAAAGGATATTTATCAAATTTTTTGAGTATATTCGTGGATAAATTATACAAAACAAAACCTCCATTTGAAAAATAAACAAAACTGTAATTTATTACCAGGTTCTAAAGAAAGTTCTGTAAAGTTCTGTTTTTTTTTCAGTTTAAATAAAAGTGAAAAATTATAAGATTTTTATTTATCAACATTGTCACTATTATTTTCAAGGATACTTTTTCATCATCTTTTGGAAGACTTTTTTTTTTTTTTTATAAAATTAATTTGGTTTTTCTTTAAAAGGGAGAATCTAGCTTCATGCAAAGCTTTTGTTTTGTAGTCAGCCTAAATCACTACCTGCTCTTAGATCTATAAAAAAAAACCTTAGATCAGGTGTAGCGAACCCAAAAGTTCTTGCGAACCACCTTGAAATACATCAGAACACCGCGGGACGCATATAAAATTATATATCCCCATATTAGATTCATACCCACTATAGACATTTTTGGAGGGAAAATTGAAACATAATGAGTTATTATTTTTGTGTTTACTATTGTTCTTACATGTGAACATAAATAATATAATAATAATACTAAACGCGCACTGTAAAGAAATATATAATACTAAAAATTAAATATAAAAAATATATAAATCTAAATGAAATGTAAAAAAATAAATTATTAAAAATATTTATTGTACTAGTGCGATATTTGTATTTTTCTCCACTCTTTCACTTAGTTTTTGCACATCGATCTCAATTTGGGTATTTGCACATCGTAATGGGCATTGTGACCGATATGTTTGAACGTGTTTTGTGTGTGTTCAATTTGATTTTCGAAAAAAATGATTCGCGTGGAGAAATTGAACCAAAAGCGTAAACAAGCGTTAGTCTGGTTTTCTCTGCTATCAGCAGTCAACTGTGCGTATCTAGGGATGGCAATGCATTTTTTAATACATCGGTTTTCACTACTTTGGGCATTATAATATAAATATAAATGTGATAAATTGCACTGGCCGGAAAAATATTCGAGGCGCTCCGCGGTGTTGGCCACCCCTGCTTTAGATGATCACCATCAAAGCAAGGGTGGCCAACCTGCGGCATGATACAGATTGTAAACCTTTTATCGGTTGTCAGGCTATATGAGGAAGGCTGGGAATTCTTCTGAGTTTTAAAAATGTGAAGCCCAAATATAGTCCAGACCAAATGATCCATTATCCATTGATCATGATCCATTTATCAAATTTTTGAGTCTATTCGTGGAATTGGTCAAGGAACTTTTCATGCTACATTACAGAATATGCAGCCTTTAAAGTGAAGAAAAGGATACTATAAAGTTATTTCAGCCGGTAATCCATCTTGCTTGAGTATTTTCACGTACCTGCTTTTCCTTAAAACAAACACTTTTTGCACTGTGAATTTAATTTCTTTTTTCATGCATACTTACTATAAGATTAAATGTACTTACAATTCACACTTCATCAAACTACAGTGTTTCTGTTTGGAATATTTTCAGTGTTTCTGTTTTCTAAAAAATATCTAAATTTTGCATTTACTTTTAGGTTTAGCTATACCGAGAACTAAATATTTTTAAAATTTTTTTTTCTATTAATTTTTAAAACAAAGGTTTAAAAGTTTTATAGTACACGAAAATAACTACAAAAGTAAACACAAAGCTTACAATAGCAGTAGGAAACAAAAACTGACGAAATAAGACACATAAATATAAAAAAGGAGAGTTTAATATAAATCAGGAATCACTGACTCTGATTTCTGACTTTTATAAACTCCTTTTTATCAGATTGTTATAACAGAGCGACCAAAAGAGACGTCTATTTAAAGTTTATAGATTGTTTATTTTGTTTATTTATTTATTTTTTTTTTTGGAGCCTGATAGCCGAGTGGCTAGCGCACTGGCCCTCGGTACCACAGTTCGAGTTCATGAGGTGCCTTGGATGTTTGTAGTGTTCGGAATCCATTTTTAAACCATAGGTCCAGGTCTAATACTCTCGTAGAGCGTTGTGGTGGTAGAGTTACTCGCGTCTTCAAGCTACACGTGCCCCTAGGTAGTGCTAAATGAGTAACAGCGGTGCAGCCCTTGCTTATGGCATAAAGATAACGGTCTAAATATTTGCCAGCTGCATTAGAAATAAAAACCATTATAATATATATTGCAATATCCGTTATTCACCTTATATCACATGTTGTAAACTTAAATTATTGAAATGACATAAAATACGAAAAATTCATTATTAAATGATATTAGATATCGCTTATTCACAATAATCGGGTCCGATTTCGATTTCGGGTTCGAGTCCCGGCGGTGCCATGGATGTTTGTAGTGGTTCGGAATCCACTTTAAACCACATGCCCCTTTCTAATAGAATAGTAGAGCGTTGTGTGAGCAGTGTTTCTCGCGATAGTAGCTACACATCTTCAAGCTACACATGCCCCCTGGATAGTGCTGAATGAGTAACAGCGGTGCAGCTCTTGCTTATGGCATAAAGATTAACTGTCTCTGTATTGCCAGCTGCATTAGAACAACAGATTGTTTTTTTTATCGCATTATAATTTATATTATATTATATTTCTTTTTAATATTTCGATTCTAATAAGGAGGTTCTTTTTTGTATTTGAATAATTTTAGATACAATTTTTATTTACATATTGAGTAGGAGATAGTGGTTCATCTCCCACGAGTTCTAGGAACGTTATTTGGATATATCCTAGTATCATTTCTTCCTGAAAGTTCTCGCTGTCAAGAAAGTAGGAAGCACACCATTAGGCACGGGCAATATGACAAATGAAAGTATTTCATTGGTGCGGGGACATGACGTTTTGTGTCAATTTAGAGAAGAATTGCGTTATATCTGCAGAGAAGTTCGCTTACAGTATTAAGTTGTTGCAGATAAATGTCGGATTTTTGAATGAAGAAATTTCTAACAGGCAGTCTGACTAACGAGGCAAGATGCTGAACATCACAAACGCAATCATGTCTCGTCGGTTTTTGAAACAGTGTCTACAAAGGGATAACTCCAAATGATCTTGTGGACCACTTTGAAATGCATCCTAACTCCGCAGTCTGCTTATTAAATTATATATTCCCATATTAGATTTAGAGCCGCTATAAACTTGTTTTTGAAGTAAAAAATTAAACCACAATGAGTTATTATTATCGTGTTTACTATTATTCTTACATGTAAACATAGACGATATAAAAATAATGATACTAAACGCACATTGTAAAGAAATACATAACACCCAAAAGGAAATATAATAAAATGTATAAATATACGAAAGTAAGAAAAAAAAAAATGAAATCATTAAAAAATATTTATTTTATTAGTGCGATATTTTTTTCTCCACTCTTTCACTTAGCTTTTGCAAATTGATCTCAAATTGGGTATTTGCACATCATAATGGGTATTATTGCAGGATATACAGGATAATGGGATAATGGGTATTATTACAGGACAGCAGTGTCCGTTTTTGTTTGAGAGTGTTTTGTGTTAAGTCAGGTTCCAAGATGACATATATTCGCAAGTATATTACTTTAAAATCAAAGTTAATTTTTCTCATCATTTCGACAGTTCATTTTTGAATATATGGATGCACACAGAATGTATTTTTAATACAAGTGTTAGCTACTGTACTAGCAGCTCGTTGTGTCAGGATGAAATACTCTCTTTCTGATTATATTAATCTTTATTTACACAATTAATATATACATACATACACATGGAACCCTGTGCCTCTTCTACAATAGTATTAATATTTTAAAAGCCAAGAGCCGGTCCCTGACCGTCTGTTTTGATCTAGCGTTCACCTCGTGGTCTGAAGATCTCACCGCAACTACCTACCACACTCGCCCACACAGCCAAGGTTTCCAGCCATTGGCCACAGCCACCAGTCACAACCGCGACCTTCGCGGCCACATATTAACAACAATTAAACCTTACACAAGGGTTTTCACCACTTTGGCCATTGTAAAATAAATATATTTTGTAAAAGTTTGATAAATCTCACGGAAAAATACTCAAGGCCATGCTGCGGTCAGGATTGGCTACCCCTGGTCTATATGCCGCTAGTGGATTGATTCTCAGTCTTAATACTCACCAGCGGTGCTCGTTGCCACGAGTCGGGCATCACGAGAAGAGTAGCATTTTTTTTTCAACATCGTCAAGTGCGCCAAAAGGCATTGATGGTGAAGGTTCGGTATCTACGCATTCTAGCAAAAATCATTGACTAGTATTAATTCATAGAGCATATGTATGCAGATTTAGCCGCTTGCAAAAGATGCATCCCGGCCGAACCCCCAATTTATGTAGAGTTACACCGGTTTCAATAGATTCATCCCGGCCGAACCCCAATTTATGTAGAGTTACACCGGTTTCAATAGATTCATCCCGGCCGAACCCCCAATTTATGTAGAGTTACACCGGTTTCAATAGATTCATCCCGGCCGAACCCCAATTTATGTAGAGTTACACCGGTTTTACACCGGTTTCATCATCCCGGCCGAACCCCCAATTTATGTAGAGTTACACCGGTTTCAATAGATGCATCCCGGCCGAACCCCAATTTATGTAGAGTTACACCGGTTTCAATAGATTCATCCCGGCCGAACCCCAATTTATGTAGAGAGTTACACCGGTTTCAATAGATGCATCCCGGCCGAACCCCCAATTTATGTAGAGTTACACCGGTTTCTGTAGGTTCGGACGGGATGAATCTAGATTCATCCCGGCCGAACCTACAGTTTTGTTAGACTTCTCTACCAGTCTAACCAAAGCTGAACTTTTGAAGTGGGTGTCTAGGGGTGTATTTCCAAACACATCAACGAAGCGTTGGTTTTCTCTCAACAACACATATTTAATGAAGCACGGTTATATATACATCAATATTAATCATCGTCATTTTCTCTCGCTGCTTGACGCAGCCCGTTGCAGTTTCGCCGTCTCTCTCGTGTCAGCTAGCGTTCTCTTCTGCGCCCATCTGCGGGACTTTCTTCTCTCATCCACGGGGACCTGTTCCCTTCTCGTGGGGTCAGAGTTCAAAGTTGAATACTCCCCCACATTGTAAACAGGCTCTGTCAAAGACAAGCAACCGTATGTGTCGCCACCTGCTGATTTCCACAGAAACAAATCCTACATGTATAGATACAATATGGGCACAACCCACATAGTGATAATTGTTTTTTATAAGTTCGCATCACAATGACGCCAGGAATATCAACTAAGCTTTTAGAGATGGCGCATGAAAAGAACGAACTGTATTAGCCATGATTCCAAAATTCCGATTCAGGAATAGGAATTTGGAAATTGAACCGCATGAACACTCAGTACCAGTCACTGAACACAAGTTGAGTCTCCCTCTCACCAAACTGTATGGGACGACTACATAGTATTTGGACTACAGAGCAATTTAGTGTATAGTATTTCCTGTCACATTGAAGTACTTAGTAAAGGCAAAAGGCTCGAAAAAAAAAAGAGTTCTTCATAAGTTCACTGAACAAAACCTAAAATGTCAATTGGTAATTTCCACATATCGGCTATCTGTTTGAAAAACGCTATCATATGACCGAAAAATAGATCTTGTACGATAACCGGCGCAGATGCCAAGTAGTACTTTGAAAGCAATCCTTAAACTCCAGAAGATAATGGTGATTGTTTTCTGGTGGAAGGCTAGGGTTATTCAGACTTAATTTTTAAAAATTCGCGAAATATTACTGCAGGGAAATATTGCATTTCCATATAAATTATCCAAAGTTTACACACTTTTCAGTGTGAACTTTTCTTACCTATACGTTTCACCAACTAACTACCATTTTTTAAAGCATTTGGACCCTTTTTTGGTAGGCAAAAGCTACTAATTTTTAAAGCATTTGGACAGTTTTTTTGATAGATAAAAGCTTTCAATTTTTAAAGCATTTGGACCAGCTACCAATTTTTAAATTTGACCAGTTTTTTGGTAGGCAAGTGCTACCAATTTTTAAATCATTTGGCAAGTGCTACCAATTTTAAAATCATTTGGACCATTTTTTGGTAGGCAAGTGCTACCAATTTTTAAATCATTTGGACCAGTTTTTTGGTAGATAAAAGCTACCAATTTTTAAATCATTTGGACCAGTTTTTTGGTAGGCAAGAGCTACCAATTTTTAAAATTTCATTTTTTTAGGCAAGAGATTTTTAAATCATTTTTTTGGTAGGCAAGAGCTACCAATTTTTAAATCATTTGGACCATTTTTTGGTAGGCAAGAGCTACCAATTTTTAAATCATTTGGCTACCAATTTTTAAATCCAGTTTTTTGGTAGGCAAGAGCTACCAATTTTTAAATCATTTGGACCATTTTTTGGTAGGCAAGAGCTACCAATTTTTAAATCATTTGGACCATTTTTTGGTAGGCAAGAGCTACCAATTTTTAAATCATTTGGACCATTTTCTACCAATTTTTAAATCATTTGGACCATTTTTGGTAGGCAAGAGCTACCAATTTTTAAATCATTTGGACCATTTTTTTAGACAGAAAAGCTTTCAATTTTTAAAGCATTTGGTAGGCAAGTGCTACCAATTTTTAAATCATTTGGACCATTTTTTGGTAGCAAGAGCTACCAATTTTTAAATCATTTGGACCAAAAGCTACTAATTTTTAAATCATTTGGACCATTTTTTGGTAGGTAAAAGCTACTAATTAATTTTTAAAGCATTTGGACCATTTTTTGGTAGGCAAGGGCTACCAATTTTTAAATTATTTAGACCATTTTTTGGTAGGCGAAAGCTACCAATTCTTACAGCATTTGGTCAATTTTCTGGTAGGCAAAAGCTACCAATGAATAATCGTCAAAAAAAGTGCCTTTGAGATGTTTTCCGAGCAATGCAGGACTTCTATGAAACTGTCATAAATACCCTAGTATCGATTGGGGACAGAAAGTTAAAAATACACTATTTATTTTTACATAAAAGAAGACTTAATGAATTTACTTGTACTTTCTGATTTAATAATAGGTATTCTCCATGAAACATAGCAATGTTAAATAGAATGGACGCGCATCTTCAAGTAGTTAAGACGACACCAAAAAGAAATGATAGAAAATAACAATTTGAATGAAATCAAATTCAATGGAAAGCAAATTGGTTAAAAAGTCAAATGAGGCGAGCACAGAATGGTTCATTAAGTCAGTTAAAAGAAACTAATTGCAC
Organism: Caerostris extrusa; assembly: GCA_021605095.1. Lineage (NCBI taxonomy): Eukaryota > Metazoa > Arthropoda > Arachnida > Araneae > Araneidae > Caerostris > Caerostris extrusa. Next base: position 81,311 of record BPLR01006560.1, read on the forward strand.
CGTATCCTCTTCGAATCAATCAGAGTAACTAAAAACAAACACATTTCCAAGCAAAAGCTTAAAATAGCATTTAAGAAAAAAAAATTAGTCATTAGTTTCGATTGATGCCTACCAAACGAAATCCCTAATTATACCTTTTAGGAAGATCAATACTAAATCACTGCCTATTGTACGTCATACATTGAAAATTAAACGAATTCTCTGTAAAAACATTGCTGTATCGTAGTTTTCGTCATTAATTCGTTTTTTCAAGATTATACAAAAACCAAAAAATCGATATGTTTAAATCAACAGCTTGGATTCTCACGTACGATTCAACAATTCTCATGCAAGCTTGCGGGGCCTGATGCTATGCAGCTAAATCTAATTTAAAAACTCTTGAAACTTTTCAAAATATCACTATCCGCCAAAATACTTCTGCTAAATGGCTCATGCGCAATTCTGATATCTATACAGCTATTAATATTCCTTCCTTAAAATATTTTCTTAAACACATCTATATAAATTTTTTCACACGCTTATTAATCATGAAAATACTGCAATCCAGGAGATTGACTCTTACTTTACTAACTATGATTTAAAATGTCAGTGCAAAAAATTTTTATTTAATTTCTAAATATTTTTCTTTTCTTTTATTTGTTTATGATTGCAAGTTAATTTTATTACATTTGTAAATATATTCTGAGCAATTTTCATTATTTCAACTGTATTTTACTCTGTCATATCGGGTATGGAGCCCACAGGGTTAAATACTACTGTGTCCAAAAAGTAAGACCAATATTCAATTTAAAATTCCCGGGGATTATGGAATTTAAATTTTTTTTTTTTAGGCTGCTGGCACTGTCCTTGACATCTGTGTGAAATTTGGCGTCAAAATATTCATTAGTGTTTGAGTTACGCTTGGCTCTGTGAGACGCTAAAACAGATTCCGGCGATTTTTGAAATGTCTGAATTAATTGAGCAAGAACTTGCGATAAATTTTGTTTGCAGAAACGTATAGAATGTTGCAGAAGGCATTCGGTGAGCATTCTTATATCGGAAAGAAATGTTTACAAATGGTATAAACAGTTCAAAGAAGGCAGAGAACGCGTTGAAGACAAAGAGCCCTCTGGTCGACCATCAAACCTTAGCCGACGAAGCACACGCCCAAAAATTAAAGATTTGGTTCTTGCAAACCGTCGATTTACAATTGATGACCTTGCTGATGATGCTGAAATTTCAAAAGGATCGGTCAATTCCATTTTGGGCCTCAAACGCGCGAAATCTCGATTGGTACCGAAAACACTGATTGCGCCATCTCACACTGCATTGATTCTTCGTGACCTTTTCGCAAAAAATGAAACCCATATCGTTCCACAACCACCATATTCACACCTTGCCAGTTTTGTCTATTTACTTAACTCAAAATACCGCTCCAGGGACACCGTTTTGAGTCGATTAAAGAGATTCAACGTGAATCGCCGAGCGCTTTTGAAGGCCATCCCTGCCGATGACTTTTTAGCATGCATTGAGGATTGGAGAAAACGTTGGCATCATGTTCGGAGGGGATTACTTTGAAGGCGGTGAAATAAATTTGGGAGAATAAATAAAGAGTTTTTGAAAAAAAATAATTGGTCTTACTCATTGGATAGAGTAGTAGCTCCAAAATAATACTTCAACCAATAACTTAGTGTCAAAATGGAAAATATTTTAAAATTCGATCTATGAAGAAGTTAATTTACTGCAGCTTATGAAATTCAGTGTATATTTTACGAACTTCTGATGAGTGTAAAAAAAAAAAAAAAAAATCGTAATTTGTAAAGAGAATAGTAAATTTATTACAAAACGTCTATTGGAAAAATAAATAAATGTATAATTTTTTATCAGTTTGTAAATTTCATTGATTTTTTTAATGAAACTGAAAAATTACTAGAAATATTTTTATTTATTTATCAACATAGTCACTATTTTGTTGAAGGATATGATGATGATGATGATGAAAGTGATAATGATGATTAAGTGATTGATGATGATTAACTAAGTGATTGATGATGATTAAGTTACAATGAAGATTGGTTTGTCGCTCTACAGTCCCTTTGTGCCCATTTTAGACTAATTAGACCGGTAACTACAGCTTAACGTGGATTCCGAACCACTCACAAACATCCATGCCACTACCAGTATTCGAACCTGAGGTACCACAGGCCAGAGCTCTAGCCAATTGGCCATCAGACCGCCAAATGCATAAAGATTTGGTTTATCGCACTAGTGTCATTTTTTGCCCAATTTGGGCTAATTAGACAGGAAACTATAGTTTAGCACTGGAGACTGAACCACTACTACTACAACACACCACACCACACCACACATCACTGTGCCTAGAGCTGAATTGCCCCTTTACAGTTTGGGAATGATGTGGGTGAGAAGTCTGTCTGATTAGGGTCTGTGACACTCTACAATCATATGAAACCGGGACATAGGCTTAAAATGGATTCCGAACCACTACAAACAACCATGGCACCTTCGCGATTCGAACTCGAAACCTGTGGTACCGAGCGCCAGAACGCTAGCCAATTAACCATCAGGTATAGGTATTCTCCATGGAACAAGACAATGATAAATATAATGGACGCGGGTCTTCAAATAGTTATATCTTCGACATCACCAAAAGGAATGACATCCTTGTAACTAATTAACTTCTTGAACTAATTGCAATTCAATGCTTAATAATGCAAGTGCATTGAGCCTATCTTGCTTCATACCTGCACGTAAATAATTTTTCACTTTTTCAGGGTGGAAAACGATCTTTCTCCAGAACATTTTGTTGCGAGAATACTTAGATAAATACGTAAAGCGATATATTATTTATATATAATATTATATTAAAATTTATGAAAAATCTAACGTCAATAGTTAAATGCTATGCTTAACGAAAATTTTTTTAGTACCTATTTGTTAGTTATTTTAAATTTTATTACTTAAACGATTAATTATTTTAAAAATAATTCTACCCTTTAAATATTGACCTCTTGAATTTGTCAAAGCAAGAAAGAAGTATTAAAATTCGGTCATACAGTTGATAAAAAATCAAAAAATTTCATATTTTTGCCGCCTCGAAAATTTTGTCGCCCTAAAAATTTGTCGGCCCAGGCCTCACAGGCCTAAGCCTAAATCCGTCACTGAATACTCCTGCACGTTCTGATTCAATTATTAGGTATTCTCCATGGAACATGACAAGGATAAATAGAATGGAAGCGGATCTTCAAATACACCGATATCACCAAAAAGGAACGATAGACAACAAAAACTTAAATAAAATCAAATTATTTCATTTACAAATTGGTGAGAAGGTAAATAATGCAAGCACATGATGGTTCAGTAAGCTAATTAACAGAAATGCATTGTACCATATCACTCTTCTTATTCTTTTACTACAATCACAATAGGGTTTGAATAAACTAACTTATTTACTGTAGGAATTTGTCTATTTAATTTAAATCACTTGAAACCAAACACCAGAACTGAAAACAAACAGTAAATTTCCAAATAAAAACAGACGAGAGCATTCAAGAAAACAAGTAATACAAAAAAAACATTTTTAAGTCGATTCCTACTTATTTTTCACTATATTGCAGAAAGTCCTTTATGAATAATTTTCATTCATTTTTTTTTTTAAGTTTATCTGGCACCATCTATTGGTGGATATATGCAAATGAAATCTAAAAAAACTAAAATGAGTTAATTAAATTTAATGAATGAATTAATACTTGAAAAGCTGTATTAACATCCAGTAACATCCACTACAAGTTCAAAAAAATGTATTTGAACTGGAGTGGATGAATAAAAGTATTTTATGAACGATTGAAAATTTGAACAAGATATATATAGGGAGAGTGTGAGCTAATAGAAGGAATTTGAAAAAATTAGCCATTCAGTGCAATTTAGACTGACGCCTACCGAACGAAATCATTAATTATACCTTCTAAGCAAGATAAGTACTAAATCGCTGTTTATTCCGTATCACATATTAAAAAGGGAACAAAGTTATTACATTAAATACATTGTTGCTTTAATCCTTAGTTTTTCTTCCTTAAATCGGTGTTTTCCCAATTGTATTTCAAAATATAACAACAAAAATTCGCCATACTTGGATGAACAGCTTGGAGTGAATTAAGCCTTTTCTCATAAGAATGAATTATTACGCTTTATTACAAATATAGAGATTAAAAGGGAAAAAATAATTTTTAGTTTGAATAAGTAATTTATTTCAGTTCAAAAGGGTTCTATTTGAAAAGTAAAATTATATTAAAAACTCCCCTCCACTCATGATATGTTGCATGAATGGAGTGAAGTTTTCAAATGGGTATTGGAGCAACTGTGTCTTGAGTGCATCAAATGTATCTTGAAGATTATTTTGTATACTAGTTTTTTTGTCCCTTCTGCTGGCCAACCCAAATGATCTTGTGAGCCACTTTGGAAATGCATCCTAACTCCGCGGGCAGCATATAAAATTATATATCCCCTATTAGATTTAGACCCACTATAGACATTTTTTTGGTGCGAAAAATTGAAACATAACGAGTTATTACTTTTGTGTTTACTATTATTCTTACATGTAGACATAGATAATACAACAATAACGATAATGTGTAAAGGTGATAAGGTGATAAGGTGATAAATGATAAATAAGGTGATAAATCTCGCTGGCCGGAAAAATATCCAAGGCGGACAGCGTGTTTGCCACCCCTGCCTTAGACGACCGTGGACCTCAGTTTTGAGAACCACTGTTATAAACAAACATTACTTTAGAATTTCATAAGATCTAAAACATAAGAATTACCCATCCTATCACCAGGTGATAAAACCCAATGCTGTTTTAAAGTGCAAAACCATAAGGTTGCTGTCCTACGTAAGATTTCTCTGTACGTGCCAAAGATCATTAATTAACATATTAGAAGATCAAAGTGTATTCATTATCATTTAGAATAGTAAATGTCTCACTAAAAACAAAAGGGGGAACGCGGAAATAGTGGTCTCCTGAAAGTGCTTCTTCATTCTTTAAAGGACTTCAGTTTGATAACCACTGTTATAAGCAAACACTACTTTAGAATTTCATAAGATCTAAAACAGCCGGATTAGCCACCCTGTCACCAGGTGATACTACTGTAACCAAAAAGTAAGACTAGTTTTTTTTTTCAAAAACTCATCAGTTTTAGCGTCTCAAAAAGCCAAGCGTAACTCAAACACTAATGAATATTGTGACGTCAAATTTCACAGAACTGTCAGGGACAGTGCCAGCAACCTAAAAAAAGAAAAAAATTGAAATTCCATAAGCCCCGTGAATTTTAAATTAAAAAAATGGTTTTACTTTTTGGACACAGTAGTATGTTCGCTCGTCTTTGTTGATCGAATTTCCCAACAGAGAGAACTTCGACTTTCAAAGCCACCGATGAAGTTGAAAACAATACAAAAAGGTCTTTATTTTTATTGTTGTTGTTGTTGTGTGTTGGTGATGTTGGTATGCAATAAAGCGTGACTGGTAAAGTCAATGGTTCGAGACCGACACGTGGTGACGAGGAGGGAAGGGGGAAGAGAATATCCTCGTGTAAAAATAAAATGAATTTTAAATAGAGCTTGTCTAATGACTGGAAGAGCAGCAAAAGGGATGAGCGTGACATTAGGTTAAAACGTTTCCGTGTATACCGTGACAGCAGGCGCGTGACGTGTAGTTTTCGGGGATTTTTCTGCGGGGATTAGTCGGGAGAGAAAAAGAAAATCTTTCGTTCTTTTGGCACGTGCAGAGAAATCTTATGTAGAACAGCAACCTTATGGTTTTGCACACCAATACAGCATTGGTTTTTACTACTGTATCCAAAAAAGAAAGACCGATTTTCAATTTAAAATTATAATTGCTGGCACCGTCCTTGACATCAGCGTGAAATTTGACGTCAAAATATTCATTAGTGTTTGAGTTGCGCTTGACTTTGCGAGACGCTAAAACTGATTCCGGCGATTTTTGAAATGTCTGAACTAATTGAGCAAAGAACTTGCATTCAATTTTGTTTGCGGAAACGTAGAGAATGTTGCAGAAGGCATTCGGTGAGCATTCCTATCGGAAAGAATTATTTACAAGTAGTATAAACAGTTCAAAAAAGGCAGAGAACGCGTTGAAGATGAAGAGCCCTCTCGTCGACCATCCACCTCAACCGACGAAGATCACGTCCAAAAAAATTAAAGTTTGGTGCTTGCAAACCGTCGATTTACAATTAGAGACCTTGCTGATGATATTGACATTTCAAAAGATCGGTTTCGGGCCTCAAACACGTAAATCTCGATTGGTACCGAAAACACTGAATGCGCCTGCTTACACTGCATTGATTTTCGTGATTTTTTCGCCAAAAATGAAACCCATATCCTTCCACAACCACCGTATTCATACCGTGCGACTTCTGGCTATTCCCCTAATCTCTAAAGACCATTACGGGGACACCTTTTTGGGTCGATTGCAGAGAATCAACGTGAATCGGAGCGCGCTTTGGAGGCCATCCCTGCCGATGCCTTTTTAGCATGCATTGAGAATTGAAAAAAAAAAAAAAAATTTGGCATAAGTGCATTGTGTCCGGAAGGGATTACTTTGAAGGCGATAAAATAAATTTGGAAGAATAAATAAAGAGTTTTTGAAAAAAATAATAATTAGTCTTACTTTTTGGTCACAGTACATGGCGCGGGAAGATAAGCGTCAGATTGCAAGAGAATATGAAATCGTTAAAATGTTATTTGTTCAAGTTTCTGTTATTTGATGAGTTAAATTGGCGGGAAATATGAGTCACTTTTGCCTTGCAGAAAAGAAGATTTCGCCGATCCGTGAAAACATTCTCTTCTGTCGGAAATGTTCTCACCATTATGTTGAGTGTGCGAGAACAAATGAGGAATTTGTTCGAAAATTGGGTTTCTTGACTTTTGTAAACCTGTGAGTGATGAATAAAGAGTTATGATTCGAGTTTTGGAATGTGGCCCACTTACATATTTGATCTCAATTTTTTTCTTTTATTTTTATTTTGTAAATGTTTTTATCAGCAGCCATACTAATTAACCTATTTGAAAGCTTTCAATTATTAAAAGCCCTTAAAAGAAATCGAATTAAAAAAAAAAAACTGAAATCAACTTGTTTCCGATTATTTTATAAGGAAAGAAAAAGAAGTTGAACCTTATTTTCGCTTTTAAGTCTTAAATTATTTGTGTTCTCATTTGATGCTCTTCGAACACACAAAAGAATATTTAATTTATCAATTCCATCTTTTAAAATGGTGAATCATATTTTTGAGATGATATGAGTGGAATTGAATAATTTTATAAGGCATTAGATCTAGAAAAACTAAATATTTAATAAAGATACGTAAAATTTCCTTCATATAAAATGATGTGAAAAAACTCAGATTTTTCAAATTGTTGCAATTGATCCAATTACTGTTTATATATATATACACTGAAGTGACAAAAGTCATGGGATAGCAATATGCAAATTTTCAGATGGCAGTAGCATCGCGTAAACAGGTATAAATGCGCAGTGCTTTCGCACAGCTTTCATTTCTGTTCAAGTTATTCATGTGAAGAGGTTTTGACGTGATGATGACCGCACGACGGGAATTAACAGACTTTGAAAGCGGAATGTTAGTTGGAGCTAGACGCATGGGTCATGCCCTTTAGGAAATCGTTAGGGAATTCAACATTCCCAGATCCACTGTGTCATGAGTGTGCCGAGAGTATGACATTTCAGGCATAACATCCCACCACGGACAGCGCAGTGGTCGACCGCCTGCACTTAACGACCGAGACCGGCGACGTCTGCAAAGAGTCGTAAATTCTAACAGACAAGCAACACTGCGTCAAATAACCGCAGAAATCAATGTGGGTCGTACAAGGGACTTGTCTGTTAGAACTGTGCGGAGAAATTTTTCTTTCTTGGGCTATTCCAGCAGAAGACCGACTCGAGTGCCTTTACTGACAGAACGACATCGCTTGCAGCGACTCTCGTGGGCACGTGAGCATTTCGGTTGGTCCCTAGATGAATGGAAAACCGTGGCCTGGTCCGATGACTCACGATTTCAGTTGGTAAGAGCTGATGGTAGGGTTCGAGTGTGGCGCAGACCCCACGAAGCCATGGACCCAAACTGTCAGCAAGGCACTGTTCAAGCTGGTGGTGGCTCCGTAATGGTGTGGGCTGTTTTTTCATGGCATGGACTTGGTCCTCTGGTGCGACTGGACCGAACATTGACTGGAAATGCTTATGTTCAGCTACTTGGAGATCACTTGCAGCCATTCATGGACTTCATGTACCCAAACAACGATGGGATTTTTATGGATGACAATGCGCCATGTCACCGGGCCACAACTGTTCGCGATTGGTTTGAAGAACATTCTGGACAATTCCAACGAATGATCTGGCCACCTAGATCGCCCGACATGAATCCCATCGAGCATTTATATGGGACATCATCGAGAGGTCTGTTCGTGCCCAAAATCCTGTACCATCAACGCTTTCACAATTATGGACGTCTATCGAGACAGCATGGCTCAATATTCCTGCAGAAGACTTCCAACGACTTGTTGAGTCCATGCCACGTCGAGTTGCTGCACTTCGCCGGGCGAAAGGAGGGCCGACACGATATTAAGAGGTATCCCATGACTTTTGTCACTTCAGTGTATATATATATATATATACACATATTTTATTTTGTTTCTTTCTTCATTCTTTTACGTATATTTGGTAGCCTGATGGCCAATAGGCTAGTGGTCTGGCCTTTGGTGCCATAGATTTTGGGTTTGAACCCGGTGGTGCAATGGATGTTTGTAGTGGTTCGGAATCTACTTTAAGCCGGTCTGATATGACTATAAGAGCGTCACGGAGCCCGTCGGTGTCGTCAGACTCTCTCTCACCCACATCGTTTCCATACTGTAAAGGAGCAACTCAGTTCTAGGCACAGTGAAATGGTGTGGTGTAGTAATAGTTGTGGTTCAGAATCTACGATAAAATGTAGGTCCCGTCTAATTTGCCCAAAGTGTGCAAAAAATGACCGTAGAGCGACAAACCAAACCAAATCTTCATGGATTTGACCACAATATGAAAAATCGTACATTCTTCAAAGTTGGCTATGCATTATTCAGTTTTTTATTTCATCATTTTGATATGATTTCAAGTTCTAAAATAAAACTTACAGCAATTTTTTCCCCAACATTTTAAATACCAGGAAATGGATTTTCTGGATGCCTCATAACAAGGACAAAATTATGCTTACATTGGATAGAAAAACATAATGTTAATCACATAATAAACTAATCAATAAAAGACATTTAGGAAAACATTCATTATTCAAAATAGTCTTAATTTAAAATGCTTATTTTGAGCCATTTATATAATGTTGACGATTTATTTAATATTTGCTTAATCTCATCACAATAAAGATTCAAGTTTTTTTGTGTGCTATGTCACTTAAAAATGAGCGTTTTACTTGGAATTGTATGTAAATATGTTTTTATATTAAAAAATTTCACAATTATTTGTTAAACAAATAAACAATATTTATATGTCATTTACTATATGTGAATAATGACTGCACTTACATCTTACACCGAAATTGAAATCGATCTGTATTATGAAGAAAAATAAATTATTACTACTTCAAGATATTTTTTTCAAAAAAGGGCCTTGTTAAAAGAACCTTAACCTTGACCTATATCGCTTTTGTTTTAAAGACTCTTGTATAATATCTAGATTCCAGTAACTGAGCACAGATAAATCAAACTATATTTTAAAAAAAAAAAATATATAAATGCATACTAATGAAATGTAAATAATTCTTGAGTGATTGCTCCATTACTGAGTAATACCTTAAAAATACAGGTTCTGTCATATTTGCTGAAGCGTTCAGAGAGTCCTTCACATAAAACTAAACAAACATTAGAATCTAACATGAAAAAGAAAAAGAAAGAAAACTTCATAATCGACAAGTTAAAAATTATTCAGCTTACTTAATAAGTCAAGGTCACACACTTACAGTATTGGGCTTATGGACGAAAACATGTTACACAAGGAGGCTCTTTGACCTTGGAAACAACACAGCTTTTCTTTCCGTTTTTTTTTTTCTTTCCACTATTAAAAGCCAAACCTTTTGTTCCGCCCACAACAAAGGCAATGCGAAAACAATGAAGATCAACAAAAGAACAGCGTTTGTTATGAGGAAATATTTAACGCTTTAAGAACTTATCCGAAGAGCAACAAAAGCCGTTTAGTTGGCTAGCTTTGTTGGCGTGTCGTAATAATTGCTACAAGCTCTATCGACTGCGGGTATGGCGGAATGGACGGAAAACAAGCTTTGTCGACATTTCTTCAATAAATTTTTAAAGTACAATTGTCTATAATTGAGTTTCTTGGCTTCAAGTTATTTGTTACTCATTGTAATAATGAGAATGTTGTTAATAAGAGAAAACGTTATATAAACTATAAGTTTCAAGCTATGTGATTCATGTGCTGTCTATTTAAATCAGGGGTGGTCAACTCAAATGATCTTGCGAGCCACTTGAGTTTAGTATCATTACTATTATATTATCTGTGTTTACATGTAAGAATAATAATGAATACAAAAATAATAACTCATTATGTTTCATAATTTTTCCTTCCAAAAAATTTCTATAGTGGGTCTAGATCTAATATGGGAATATATAATTTTATATGCGGCCCGCGGAGTTTGGATGCATTTCCAAAGTGGCCCACAAGATCATTTGGGTTGGCCACCCCTGCTTTAAATCCTGTAGTATTATGAGTATTTTATTTAAATGGCAGCAGCATATGAATAGTTTTTATTTAACTTAAAGTGTCCAGACAATTATTCCAAAAAAAATTATTATTAATTGCTGTTAACCAATATGAATAAGGAGATACAACGATAATTAACAAATATTTAATTTCATATTGCAAAAATAATCATACGTTGTAATGATCTAGATCAGGAGTGGCCAATCCAATGATCTTGCTGGCCACTTTGTTAATGCATCCTAACTCCGCGGGCCACATGTAAAATTATATATTCCCATCTTAGATTTAGACCCGCTAAATACATTGTTTTGGAGTGAAAAATTGAAACATGATGAGTTATTATTTTTGTGTTTACTATTGTTCTTACATGTAAACATAGATAATATAATAAATAATGATACCAAACGCTCATTGTCAAGAAATATAGAACACTAAAAATGAAATATAAAAATATAAAATATAAACGAAATAAAAAAAAAGGAAATCATTAAAAAATATTTATTCTATTAGTGTGATATTCTCAAATTGGAAAATTCCTTTTTTGTGACGTAAGTTTGTAAAAATTTATTTTTGATTTTGATTCAAAAATGTGTTTTAATTCAATATTGCACTGTAAGTCAACCAATTCCATTAAGAGATATTCTGGGGTCGACTCGACTTCAGCAAGAGAGATGATGAATATATTTCAAAAATTTTATTGTATTTGTCTAACTTTAAATTACTGAATCGGCTTTCAAAAGCAGCTGTAAATTTTCTTATTTCTTTTACATATTTGATGTAATTTTGAATATATGGATGCACACATAATGTATTTTTTTAATACATTGGTTTTCACTACTTTTTGGCCCTTATGAAATAAATATATATTTTGTAAAAGTGTGATAAATCTCATGGGCCATAAATATATCCAAGGCGGGCCGCAGGTTGACCACCCCTGATTTAAATGTCAATTTTAATGCATGACCATGATGATAAATGGCCATAAACAGCGTAAAACGTCTTTGATTAAATTAAATATGCAAAAAACCTAAAAATTTAAAATCTAAAAAAAAAAGATTTTTTATCTCTAATAAAAATCCTTTTATTTTTGTTTGTGAGAATTTATAAGTGACTTACTTCTTCCTGGTAAACCGCGGAAGTAAAAACATGCCATTCAATTTTTTTTGATGATTTCTTTTTTTTCTGGTTTGTTTGAACGCATACTCTTAAATGAAAGCAACAGAAAAAAAAGATTTTAAAAAATTAAAGAAGATTTAATTTAAAAGGGAAAACAGCAGAAAGATTTTTGAGCAAAGCTCAATAAATAGAAAATTTAATTTGCTATAACTTGAAGATACATTTTTTCTTAGTGCAGATGATTTGAAGCATACCAGTCTGAAGTACTTACATATTTCAATTATTAAAATTCTTATCTTAAAACTATCCCTTTTTTTTTTTTCTTTGATAATTCTAGCTTACTTATATTGATAATTCTAAAATAATCAAGAAATGTCTTGATAATTCTAGCGTTCACCAATCTTGAACAGTTCTTACAAAATCAGCTACGAAAGTAAAAGAATTTACAATATTAACATTTTTTTTGTTGTATCTTATATTTATTGGAAATTTCCAAAGACTACTAATTAGTAAAGAAATAGAACTTTAGATTTCGATTAATAACTAAAATATATTAATTTTTTTAAGCTTCAACAAAAAAAAAAAACAATTTTTTTAAAATTTATTACATTTAATAAATAAGGCATGATGACCGAGTAGATAGCGCTCTTTCGCTCGGTACCGCAGGTTTCGGTTTCGAGTACCGACGGTGCTATGAATGTTTGTAGTGGTTCGGAATCCACTTTAAACCGTAGATCCCGATCTGATAGGATCGTAGAGAGTTGTGGGGGTAGTGTTACTCGCGTCCTTAATATATCTTCAAGCTACACTTGCCCGCTGGATAGTGCTAAATGAGTAACATCCCTTGCTTATGGCATAAAGATTAACTGTCTCCGTATTGCAAGCTGCATTAGAACAACAACATTTAATGAAAAAAAAAAAAATTAATAAAAAAAAATCCACCTGAAAAAATAAAAGAAAAATCTACTTGAAAGTATCAATTAAAACCAGAATAAATAGAAAAATACACCCCCATTGGATGTAGAAAAATTTAAATTTAATTCTTTTTTTTTTTTTTTAACAATTCTTTAATCATTGCACTTATAAGCGATATCCGCAATTTTAATCAAGAGATAAAAACTGACTTTTCCCCATGCAAGCATATTTTCCTAAAAAAACAAAATTAATAAGCCTAATAACTACAGAGGAAACTAAATCTGTGCGTTATTAATAAAACACGAACTCATATCAAACTAATTTCCTACTGCAAACACTTTTTTTTTCCTACAAAAAAAGGGGAACACTACAGAAGAAAAATATTAATTACCAAAACATTCATAAAAGGTCTTGTAGTGATGCACACACGTTAACAAAAGATCAGAGTAAAAAAGAAGACCAGAACAGAACACTAAAGAACCTGGTGACTCTTCATAACCATTATCATAATTCACGTCAATAAAATTGGAACAAAATAATGCGTTCCGCCGTTTAGGATGGCATTAAACTATAAAGGCAATAACCTGGGTTTGAATAAATGGAAGAGGCCATTAAAAAGAACACTTTTGCATATTAGCCCTTTGATTCGGTTTGGCTATTGAGTTCATTCTGGTAGAAAAACGTGTTTTCCAGACAAACCATTCATCTTCGGAAAGAACATCTCATTCGGGAAACGACAGGAGATCAACACCGAAACCAGCAATTGGGCAATCGCGTCGGCAACATACAAATGAGGAATTATGCTGGCGATCTTTTGCCACCACTACAGAACGCGTGTCCAATTTTGTTTTCAACCAGGGGTCAGCGGTGTGCAAGTGATATTGTTTTCCCATTGGAAAGTCTTAAGTGGTGAGTTCAGCACTTGACATCTGGAGGAACAAAAAAATTTACCATATCATTAAAAATTTCCTGCATTTGCTTGCTTATGGATTGGCCAATAAATTTGCTGCGAGTTCTGCATTTAGAATGGGATGTCGATAACTGGTTGTAATTTTAGAAGTTAATCAGGATTATGCATTAGAAGAATAATCTATAACTAGTTGTAATTGAAGAATAACCTATGCAGGATTATGCATTTGAACAATAACATATAACTGTTTGTAATTGAAGAATAATCTGTGCAGGATTATGCATTTGAAAAATAACCTACGCAGGATTATGCATTTGAAGAACAACCTATAACTGGTTGTAATTGAAGAATAACCTATGCAGGATTATGCGTTTGAAAATAATCTATGCAGGATTATTTTGAAAAATAACCTATGTAGGATTATGCATGTAAAGAATAATAAAAGAAAAATATTGAATATGTTTCTTTAATGATGACATTTAAACCAAAACTGATGAAACGGTACTTATTTATAATTAATGTATCCTTTCATTTGTAATTAATTAAAATGATATCAACAAGGATACATTAATTATAAATCATTATCGCTTCATGAGTTTTAGTTTAGATGTCATCATTCCTTTACAAAGAATGTATTTAAATTATCCTGTGCAAGTGACATTGCTTTTCTTTCTGAACTAGTGCGTTCAATAAATAGAAGAAACATATGAATAAAATTTCCTACATTTGCTTACGGATTGGCCAATAAATTTGCTGCGAATTCTGCATTTAGAATATGGGATGTCGATAACTGGTTGCAATTTAAAAAGTTAATCAGGATGATGCATTTGAAAAATTAAAAAAAACAGATATTGGATATGTTTCTTTAATTTAAACCAAATAATGAAACGATAATAATTTATAATGATGTCAGCAAGTCTTCTTCCTTTACAACGAAGGTATTTAAATTATCTTGTGCAAATGACATTGCTTTTCTTTCTCAACTAGTACGTTCAATATATAGAAGAAACATATGAATAAAATTTCCTACATTTGCTTACGGATTGGCCAATAAATTTGTAAGTTCTGAATTTAGAATGTGATGTCGATAACTGGTTGTGACTTTTAGAGTTAATCAGTATGATGCATTTGAAGGATAAAAAATAAACGGGTATTGAATATGCTTCTTTGATGATGACATTTAAACCAAAACTGATGAAACGATAATTAATGTATCCTTTCATTAATTAAATTGATGTCAACAAGCCTGCTTCCTTTACAACGAAAGTGTTTAAATTATCCTGTGCAAGTGACATTGCATTTGTTAGTGCATTTCTGTTCTCATCTAATGCATTCAATATATAGAGGAACAAAAAAAATTACCATATCCTTAAAAAAATTCCTGAATTTGCTTACGGATTGTCCAATAAACTTGCTGCTAGTTCTGCATTTAGAATGTGATGTCGATAATTGGCTATAATTTTTTAAAGTTAGTCATGATTATGCATTTGAAGAATGAAAAAAAAAACAGATAGTGATTACATTTCTTTAATGATGACATTTAAATTAAAAACTAATCATTTAAATTAATGTATCTTTCAATTAATTAAATTGATTTTATTAAAAACAGATTGTGATTACATTTCTTTAATGATGACATTTAAATTAAAAACTAATCATTTATAATTAATGTATCTTTCAATTAATTAAATTGATTTTATTAAAACCAGATTGTGATTACATTTCTTTAATGATGACATTTAAATTAAAAACTAATCATTTATAATTAATGTATCTTTCAATTAATTAAATTGATTTTATTAAAAATAGATTGTGATTACATTTCTTTAATGATGACATTTAAATTAAAAAACTAATCATGTATAATTAATGTATCTTTCAATTAATTAAAGTTATTTTATTAAAAACAGATTGTGATTACATTTCTTTAATGATGACATTTAAATTAAAAACTAATCATTTATAATTAATGTATCTTTCAATTAATTAAATTGATTTTATTAAAAATAGATTGTGATTACATTTCTTTAATGATGACATTTAAATTAAAAACTAATCATGTATAATTAATGTATCTTTCAATTAATTAAAGTTATTTTATTAAAAACAGATTGTGATTACATTTCTTTAATGATGACATTTAAATTAAAAACTAATCATTTATAATTAATGTATCTTTCAATTAATTAAATTGATTTTATTAAAAATAGATTGTGATTACATTTCTTTAATGATGACATTTAAATTAAAAACTAATCATGTATAATTAATGTATCTTTCAATTAATTAAAGTTATTTTATTAAAAACAGATTGTGATTACATTTCTTTAATGATGACATTTAAATTAAAAACTAATCATTTATAATTAATGTATCTTTCAATTAATTCAATTGATTTTATTAAAAACAGATAGTGATTGCATTTCTTTAATGATGACATTTAAATTAAAAACTAATTATTTATAATTAATGTCTCTTTCAATTAATTAAATTGATTTTTAATAAGCCTAAGTATTTAAATTATCTTTAAGTGACATTGTTTTCTGTTCTCAACTAATGCGTTCAATATATGGAACTACAGAAAATTTCCTTATCTCCGAATTACCTAAGGAATTCTGATAAAAATAATTTCTATTAAAAATTTTGCAATACATGATAAAAAATATTATTGCCCATTAGGTTGTTTTGTCTATCAGAAAATTCTCTTTCTCTCTCTATAAAAATATCTCTGATATCGACAAATCTAATATATCAATATCATCAAAAAAATATTTTTATATTTAATTATTTTTTTCTACATTCAAAGCTAAGTTAATTTCCTCTACAGTAACTTAAATAGAATTTTTTTTTCTCATTAAGTATCGATTACTCATGTAGTAACGCAATTTTATCGGAAGTGATGTCAAATAATTTCTGTTAAAATACAATAATATGTTTGGAAAAAAATATATAAAAGCAACATTTTTTCCTTATTTCTTAATAATAATTACTTGATGAGTATTATATTTTCATCTCGATTATGTCATTCAATTAAAATAAGGAATAAAAATAGGATGTTGACTCATTATAATAGGATTGGCTCTTAATAATTTTTTTTTTTTGTTCTAATACAGCTGGCAAACACTTAGACAGCTGTCATAGATGCCTTAAGGCAAGCGCTACACTGACGTTACTCACTTAGCACTACCCAGAAGGTGCGTGTAGCTTGAAGATAAGCTATGGATGCGAAATAACAGTATCCCCGCCACGTTTTACGTTCCTGTTAGACCGGGATCTCCGGCTTAAAGTGGATTCGAAACACTACACACATCCATGGCACCGCGGGACTCGAACCTGAAATCTGTGGTACCTAGCGGCCCATTAAAGCCGCTTGCTCTTAATAATAGGATTGGCATTTAATGCATTACAAAAATAAATTAATAAATTTTCAAATACATTCTTTTTCAAAATGAATCAAATTTACACTGAGTAACAATAGAAATTTTTCATATTACATTTCTTTAATATTTTTTCATAATTTCAATTAAAATGTAAAAGATAACGAATTTAAAAAAAAAATCCATTATTTTCATTTCAATAAATAATTGCTTATTTATTTTAATAAAATTGGCAGCAATTTTTTAACGTGTAGTAATTTACAATAATTAAAATATTTTATTTAATTTTAATGTCGCTTATTTTTTGCTTTTCGTGGCTTTAATTGTGATAATTTAGTGAAATTCACTTTATAATATCAAGTTTAACAATTGCTTATAAATTTTGTCTATTTTCCTTTTCTTATTTCATTTAACATCTCATATAGCCTCATTGCATGCAAGTCATTTTTGATTTTATTTGTTCACAAAAATTAAACAACAAATTGTTAACAAAAAATGTTTTTATTTTAAATTTAAAAATTTGTGTCAAATTTTCTTTGCTTTCTTTTTATTTTTTATTTTTTAGTAAAACAAATTTTGATTAAGAATCAAAAATTTGTTAAAATTTATTTTGTTAGTTAACTTTTACAATTGAGAGGTTGAAAAACATTTGAATTTATATTATTTTTGAATTATTTATTTATTTATTTATATTTTAATTATTTAATTATTTATTTTTTTTAAAATTCATTTATTATTTATATTTTAATTATTTAATTATTTATTTTTAAAATTCATTTATTATTTATATTTTAATTATTTATTTTTTAAAATTCACTTATTATTTATATTTTAATTATTTAATTATTTATTTTTATTTTAAAATTATTTTATTTTTTATTTATATATTAATTTTTTTTATTTATTTATATTTTAATTTAATTATTTATTTTTTTAAATTATTTTATTATTTATATTTTAATTATTTAATTATTTATTTGTATTTTAAAATTTTTTATTATTTATTTATATAGTAATTATTTTTTATTTATTTATATAGTAATTATTTTTTTATTTATTTATATTTTAATTATTTATTTATCTATTTATATTTTAATTATTTATTTATTTATATTTCAATTATTTTATTTTTTATTTATATTTAAATTTATTTACTTATTTATATTTTAATTATTTTATTTTTTATTTAGTTTTTTATTTTTATATTTTAATTTTATATTTTAATTATTTCTTTATTCATTTATATTTTAATTATTTTTTTATTCATTTATATTTTAACTATTTTTTTCTTATATTTTAATTAAATTTTTATTTATTTATATATTAATTATTCATTCTCATCTTTTCCAGAAAATTAACCTTTCACAGCTCACTTCATATGATAAATTTTGTGTATTTTCGAAAATGAAAGTATTGGTGCTAATAATTTTTTATATTTTCAATCATTATTTCTGTCAATAAGCGATTTAAAATATTAGGATGCAACAGTTGGATTTTTTATAGTTTTTTGTTTTCTGTTAGTTTCCATATATGATTAATTATGCCCAAGGTATCATTTTCACAAAAACGGTGTATCGTAAATCCTTTTAGAACATCTTATACTTTTTGTAAATATTTCAACATATTTGAATTTTATCGCTTTAATTCTTAACTACCATTTACTTTAAATATTCAAATTAAATTTTGTAAAAATTATACTTTTGATACTTTCAAGTTTAAAAATAACTGTTGGAACAGCAGAACTGACACTAAAATAAAAGGACTTTACCTCTGAAACAAGATTCAACCAAGTATGTCTCGAAGAGTGATAAATATATATGTTTCAGGTATCTCCCTTATATCAGAGAGCAACTTCAATATACATGGAGTTTAGTATTCTTAATCTTTATTTTGAACCATAATTTTTATAGAAATATTCCCTTTTAGGATGAGCTTTATACTTTAAAGATTGAAAATGGCGGTAGAAAACTAGCTCTACTAACCAATCAACAATCTGGAAAAAAAAAAAAAGATTCGATCGCACAAGTATATCTCAGAGAATGATAAATACTGTATATACGTTACAGATATTTCCCCATCTCAAAAAAAGTAACTTGGGTTTTAATATTTTTAATCTTCGCTTTGAAACATTATTTATTTTCATAGAAATATTCCATTTTAAGATGCTTTTCATACTTTCAAGTTTGAGATTGACGTTCGAACAACTAGCTCTACAAAGCAATCATCAATCTGGAAAAGAAAGGATTCAATCACACAAGTACGTCTCGGAGATTGATATATACGTACGTTCCAGATACTTCCCAATCTTGGAAGGAACATGACGACGATCCCAATGCTACCCTTGCAAAATCTCTCACCACAATAAATGTCGTTCCAGTTCCGCTCAACAAAGGTTTCACAAATCGAAATGACAAACGTCTTAATCAATCGGTCCTCAACAGACGGCCGTCCCAGATGCATAAATGCATACAAATACTCATTACCAGCCTCACACCACGAGGGTTCACCATTCTCCGCACCACAATTCCGACTTTGGAAAATGGAATTCTTGTGCCTGACACGAGTGAGGAAGGGGGAGGAAAGAATGGGATGCACACGCACAATGTCACTTTTGTCATTCTGTAGTGAAGCGATGGGTTGGTGGATACCGTAACGGCCAATTACACAACATCCTTCACCGTATGTGCCAGAATACCATCGGCCATTCATTTGGTGCCATGTCACGGGATGAGGGATGAGCTTCAGAGGCGACGGTTGAAATCAAAGTATTGATGAAAAGGTCTTCCTCTGAAGCTTCTGCTGAATTTTCTGAGAGATTTCGGCAAGCAAAGCGAAATGTGCCGGAATAGTTTCTGGTGATGTCAGTTGTAAATGTAAATTCAATTTGGCTTCATGTATTTCTGGATTCGATTTCTGGTTTGGCAAATACAGTTGGATGATTACAAGAGTACAAAGTCTTTTACGCAGATGGTTTGTGTATTTTAAAAGAATTATAAAAAATACCTCTAATCGGAAAAGAATTAAAGTTAATAGATATTTTCCACAGAATAAATGGAATTAAAATAAGGATTTACCGAAGTGAAATAGTTAAGTGGATATTCATTTTGAATACCATGGCATTCATGAAACTTCGTATATCGTTCAGTATTGTAGATGGGAAATATTGTACATTCAATTTGGGCTTCATGTATTCTTGGCATACCAAGAAAAACTCGCTCTCGTTTGACAAATACAGTTGAAAGATACCAATACAAATGCAAATGGTTGTGGATTTTAAAAGAATTATAAAAAATACCCATAATTGAAAAAAATTGAAGTTAATAGATATTTTCCATAGAATAACTGAAATTGAAATAAGGATTTAATGAAGTGGAAATAGTTAAGTGATATTAATTTGAATACCATCGCATTCAGGGGAACTTCGTATATCGTTCAGTATTGTAGGCGGGGAAATATTGTAGATTCAATTTGGGCTTCATGTATTCTTGGCCATGCCAAGAAAATTCGATTTCTGGTTGGCAAATACACTTAAAAAGATTCAAATTCTAATTCGTTTTATGCATATGGTTTATGAATTTTAAAGAATTATAAAACAATGCGCCTAACAGGAAAAATAATTAAAATTAAAAGATTTTTCCCCACAGAATGATTGAAATTAAAATAAGGATTTACTGACGTGATAATAGTTGAGTGCTATTCATTTGAATACCATGTAATTCATGAATCTTCGTATATCGTTCAGCATTGTGGGTGGGAAATATTTTTGCTAGTACAAGGGTGGCCAACCCAAATGATCTTGCTAGCCACTTTGGAAATGCATTACAACTCCGCGGGCCACATATAAAATTATGTATCCCCATATTGATTTAGACCAGCTTTAGACAATTTTGGAGTGATAAATTGAAACATAATGAGTTATATTATTGTGATTTAGACCCACTAATTATTCTGCGAAATCATAAATGTAAACTCATCAATAAAACAGACAATATCTGTCATATACGCGCAAGAATATTATTTTAAAATCAAAGTTAATTTTCTCATAATTTCGACAGTTAATTTTGAATATACGAATGTACAAATAATATATTTTTTTAACACATTGGTTTTTCACTACTTTGGCCATTATAAAATTAATATATTTTGTAAAAGTGTGATAAATCTCACTGGCCGAAAAATGTTCAAGATGGGTCGTGAGTTGACCACACCCCTGTGATAGTAGTTAAAATAAGGTAACTAACAGCTAACTCGCGAACAGTTAATGACAGTACAAGCATCTTAATCACTGAATTAAGCAATGTTTTTGTAACTGGATAACTAATTTGTGATGCTACTAATTTAATGACCAAAATGTGAGAAAAAAAAATATTATATATCACGAATAAAAAAGAATATTTCTAAAAATATTTAATTATTCAAAAATTTTTAAAAGTGAAAAAATTTTCAAAAATAAAAATATAAATTTCTACTCTTGTTAACGCAGTTAGTAACTGGGAAAATGTATCATGTTACTTAAAAATTAATTGATGATAATTATTTAAAAATTATCGAAAGAAAAATTTAGAAAATATAAAGAAAGGCATTTTTAATATAATTTAATTTTTTTAAATATTATTTAATTGAAATGAAGACAAAATTTAAATGACAAAGTGAAAATTAAATATCATTATGAAAATTTCTGAGGCTTTTGGTTTTAGTTTGTCGCTCTACGGTCATTTTGTGCACACTTCAGGCTAATTAAACCAGGACCTACAGTTTAACGTGAATTCGAACCACTAACAAACATCCATGCCACCATTAAGATAGAGACCTGACGCCTGTGATTCCAAAAGCCAGAGAGCTAGCCAATTGGACATTAGGAAGCGAAAATTTCTGAGGATTCAAACTAGCGTAAAATAAGCTAAATACGGAAAATAATCTCAAATCAAAATACGAATTTTTATTTATGATATTTATTATGTTGCATTGGGGGCCTGATGGCCGAATGGCTAGCGCTCTGGCGTTCGGCACCACAGGTATCGGGTTCAAATCCCGGCTTTGCCCATGGGTGTTTGTAGTGGTTCGGAATCCACTTTAAGCTGTAGTTCCGGTCCTAATAGGATCTTAGAGCGCTGCGGGGGCATTGTTACTTCGCGGCCGTGGCTTACCATCAAGTTACACGCGCCCCCTGGGTAATGCAAAGTGAGTAACATAGGTGCAGCCGTTATGGCGAAAGATCACGGTCTATTTGCCAGCTGCATTAGAAGAAAAAAATTATGTTGCATTACGATATAAAGGTGTTTTATATACATGCTTATATTGAAAGGAATAAATAACATTCATTCTCAATATATATTCATTTAATCATACTTGGTATATAATAAAATTGATTTGATCTGTAATCTTTAACGATACTGATTACTGAATTTTTCTGATGATATTTTCGTGTTTGTTTAACATGAGGGAATGTAATGAATTCATGAAATTATTCAGGTGAAATATACTGAAAGTATTTCCAAATATTTACGCGACTATTACACGATTGATCATGTCTACAGATCACGCCTTTAACTCGAGATTCAATAGGCATGCGCAATCGTGTTGGTTTAATTCTTATCAGCAAATGAAATGAGATTTTTAGTTACGTGGCATAACATAATATTTGATTGGATAACAATTTAATGCGATAGTAATCAAATTTTTTAAAAAGGATTAATTAGAATCAATAATAATTTTTTTTTTCTTTCTAATGCAGCTGGCAAACACAGACAGATGCCTTAAGGTGTCAGGGTGTTAAGGTTACAGATGTCTTAGATGCCTTAAGGCAAGTGCTGCACAGACGTACTCACTTTGTATTACCCAGGGGGCGCGTGTAACTTGAAGATAAGCCACGAAGTAACAATGCCCCCGCAACGCTCTACGATCCTATTAGACCGGGACCTACTTTTAAAGTGGATTCAGAACCACTACAAACAACCATGGCACCGCCGGGACTCGAACCCGAAACCCGTGGTACCGAGCGCCAGAGCGCTAGCCACTCGACCATTCAGGCCCAGCATCAATAATAATAATAATAATACCTAAACGTAAAATTATTTTGATAAAAAAAAGGCTTTATGTTGTAATCGTAACAATTTTGTGCCAATTATAATGCTAACTTAAACTAAATTTTGATAAGAAAGTAGATTATTACATGGATATCAATAATTTTATAGTTTTACATTATCTGTTCTAGTTGTCTATAATTGCATTTGATTTCAAGTAGTACTCAAATTTTTAGCTATTGTTCTACAGCTTAAACGAGTTATATGATTAATATATAATTTATATATTTTCATTCATATTGTATTTTAAATGATCTTGCAATAAAAGAGGTAAACCATTGTTTTACTTTTTCGTACAAAAAAATTTCTCTCTTCATTATTAATTTGATATGAATGAAAAATATTTGAAAAATAGATTTAGTAAGGAAAAAACTTACTTATAAGTAATAAATCGTCAAAAATAAATATTTGTTGTTTCGTATTCCACATCTAGACGAAGTCCAAGAACCCATGTGGTCTCATGGAAGGTTTGGTTTGTCGCTCTACGGTCATCTTGTGCGCAATTTAGGCTAAACAGACCGGGACCTACAGTTTAAAGTGGATTCCGAACCACTCACAAACATCCATGCCACAGCCAGGATATGAACCTGAAGCCTGGTTACTAAAGGCCAGAGCGCTAGCCACTTGGCCACCAGGCCGCTGTCTCATGGAAGGAGGGAAAGTGAGGGCAGCTTCTGTTGTGAGGGAGCACCCGTAGATATAAGTCTGACTTGGCTCCTTGTCGTTGACTTTTTACGGGGTAGGTTTGTCAGCTCTACGCACAAGTCTCTACAGATTCAGAACCACTACAAACATCCATGGCACCGCCGGACTCGAATCCTGTGGCTACGAGCTTCAGTGCGCTAGTCACTCAGCCATCAGGCCCCTGACATTTCTTTTTACAATACTAACAGTACAAGTATTCAAAAGTTAGAAAAATAAAGACTATTTGACACTCGTTCAGAGTGACAAACAGAATTGTCCCATACGATATGCATATATTCGGCCTGACTAGTACTCTGGCGCTCGGTGCTACAGGTTTCGGAGTCAAGTCCCGGCAGTGCCATAGCCTTTCATAACTCAAAGTGAATTTATGTCTTAGGTTAAAATAATTTGTATCGATTAGGATGAAGAATCATCATTATCATTGGCGCAACAGCCCCATGGTGGGCCAAAGCCATCTGACTACTGGCATATTTCTAGACAGGAGATGATAGGGTTGACCACCCTTTTGCACAACGCTATATAGCCATATTAGGAAGGGACCTACCGCTTAAAGAGGATTCAGAACACTACAAACATCCAAAGCCCTCCGAGTCTCGAACCCGAAATCTGTGGTCACCGAGCTCCAGAGAACTAGTCCCTTGGCCATAAGGCCCAAAATTAATATTTTGCAGACCTAAGCAATTTCTGGAGTTTTAAGCAAAAAAAAAAAAATAATAATAATTATCTATATCATTAATTACTTTCAGAAAATTAAATCGTGCGATTAAGATTATGTCAATAAAGAATAAAAGAAGAATACATATTGCAGAGGAAGAAAATAAGATTTAAAAATTATGGATTTTAATGAAAAGCAGGAACCACTTTCCAACAAAAACCTCATTTTCTTGCTTACATGACGAAACTCAATTCAAAGGATTTAAAACACTTCTCATTGACACCATAGAAAACTTCAGAAACTGGAACAAACAAAAAATGTATTAATATTCCCACTGTATCCTTGATAAGAATGCCATAATCTCGTTTTCAAATACTACATTCCGATTGAATTACAGAGTTTTTCTAAAGATATTCAATTATGTTTCTCTAAAAGATAAATGCATGCACGACACACATTAAAAGAGACCAAAATCGCTTTATTCTTTGTTTTTACAAACAGCATTTACTGGCAAAATCTTTCCATACAACGCATTCAATTTTTCTCACAAATGCCTAATATCTATTGTTCATTAATACCCTTTTTCTTTACAACCCGGCCGTTGTTGTTTCTTGCGGCAGCAAATAAATACTACTGTGTCCAAAAAGTATAACCAATTTTCAATTTAAAATTCACGTATCTTATGGAATTTAAATTTTTTCTTCTTTTAGGTTGCTGGCACTGTCCTTGACATCTGTGTTAAACTAGACGTCAAAATATTCATTAGTGCTTGAGTTACGCTTGACTTTGGGAGACGTTAAAACTGATTCCGGCGATTTTCGAAATGCCTGAATTAATTGAGCAAAGAACTTGCATTCAATTTTGTTTGCGGAAAAGTATAGAATGTTACACAGAGCATTCGGTGAGCATTCCTATTTCGGAAGGAAACGTTTACAAGGGGTATAAACAGTTCAAATAAGGTAGAGAACTCGTTGAAGACGAACAGCCCTCTGCTCGACCATCAATCTCAACCTCAACCAACGAAACTCACGCCAAAAAAATTAAAGATTTGGTGCTCGCAAACCGTCGATTTACAATTAGAGATCTTGCTGATGATGTTGGAATTTCAAAAGGATCTATCAAAAACATTTTGAGCCTCAAACGCGTCAAATCACGATTGGTACCGAAAACACTGAATGCGCCAGTTCACACTGCATTGATTCTTCGTGACTGTTTAGCCAAAAATAAAACCCATATTGTTCCACAACCACTGCATTCACACCTTGCGACTTCTGGCTATTCCCTAAACTGAAGAGGCCTCTCCGGGGACACAGTTTTGAGTCGACTGAAGAGATTCAACTTGAATCGCCGCCCGCTTTGAAGGCCATCCCTGCCAATGACTTTTTAGCATGCATTGAGGATTGGAAAAAGTTGGCATATTGCATTGTGTCCGGCGGGGATTACTTTGAAGGCGATGAAATAAATTTAGAAGAATAAATAAACAGTTTTTGAATAAAAAAATAATTGGTCTTACTTTTTGGGCAAAGTAGTATTCAGTTAGGTTTCTCTAAAAATATAATTATATGCACGACATACATTAAAAGAGACCGAAATCGCTTTAATCTTTATTTTTACAAACAGCATTTACGTTCAAATTCTTTCCATACAACGCAATCAATTCTTCTCACAAATGCCTCTAATATCTATTGTTCGTTAATATCCTTTTCTCCACAACTCGACCATTGTTGTTTCTTGCGGCAGCAATTAAATATTTCCCGCGTGTACAACTACCTGAAAGTTGACATTCCGAAAGTTTGCTGCCGGCTTGCGATTGAGTCAAAAATTGTGCAGGTGACGTCAGTTCTATTGAAATGTAATTTTTCTTTGTGAATATGTTATGGGAATTGATAGAAACACAACAAAAATCCTTTCTATCAAAAGATTGGATAATTAGTTACATGTATTGTCAATACGGTGCCATTGTTTGTTTTGTAGAAGTTATTATGCAATCATCAATTTATTTACAAGAAAATCTATTGAATTTATGTGCGCCCATTCTTGTAAGAAATGTTTGTCCAACCTTGTACCAGTGATATTTTTACTTGCCGTCCAATGTAAAGTCATAGATTTTCCTTAAAATCTGTATTTTTATGTACATATTTTCTTTAATTCCAACAACACGAAATTATATAAAATTTAATAAAGTTAATGAAGTTTTTTTTATTTCATTATCAATATATTTTTCCTAAGTTTGTTTTTATGATTCTTAACGTGATTTTTCAAAAACAGCAATGTGCAATATCAAGCTAATCTGATTTCTTAAAAACAACAATGTAACAATGTCAAGCTAATATGATTTTTTCAAAACAACAATGTAACAACATCAAGCTAATATGTTTAAAAAAATGTAATAATGTCAAACTAATATGATTTTTTAAAAACAGACGTAACAATGTGAAACTAATTGATTCTTTTAAAAAACAATGTAACAATGTCAAACTAATATGATTCTTTTAGAAAACAACAATGTAACAATGTCAAGCAAATATGATTTTTCTTAAAAACAACAATTTAACAAGGCCAAGCTAACTTGATTTTCAAAAACAACAATGTCAAGCTAACGTGATCTTTCAAAAACAACAATGAAACAATGTCAAACTAATGTGTTTTTAAAAACAAATGTAACAATGTCAAGTTAATATGATTTTTTAAAACAGATGCAACAATGTCAAGCTAATATAATTTCTTTTAAAACAAATGTAAGAATGTCAAGCTCACATGATTTTTTTTTTTTTAAATATAGCCATGTCAAGCTAATATTCATCATTGAAAAATATAGTTATATTTTAGAAATATGGGTAATTTTCTGGTAATATTAGTTTAACACTTTCTTTTTATAATAGATTTTAAAAAACTCGGCATACTTGCATAAAACTCGCTACGTATAAAATGCAAATTTAAAGTCTAAATAATAGCACATTAGCCAACAAAATTATTTCATTTTTTAATTTCTAAAGAAATTCTATTGTTCACATAATCACTTTTACACCGGAAATTAAACAAAATGTTTGTCTAAACGGTTTTTTTAAATTTTTCTACAGGAAAATTTCTCACGAATCGTTTTGATTAATTTATTTATTTCTTGGAACAACAATGAAGAAACCAGAATTTCATAACAGAGCAAAGAATTTTTGTCGAAAATAATTATGAAAAATTGTCAAGAATTAAGCTATTGTTTTGATGTGGTAATTGAACACTTTTAAAAGTTTTGCGACTCATTTTAAAGCTATTCACCATGTGGGTTAATTGGTTTTCAATTTTAACGGAGAGAATTTCAACCAATACTTCATGGCATATTTTAATATGAATGAAAAAATTTAGATGTGTTTGTACTTGAGAATATTTCTGGAATACAATTCATCATTGTACCAAAATAAAACATTTACAGCATTATTAAAAGTACAGAAAATTAAATGTCTTAGAAGTCTATTTATGAAATATTTTTATATCTGCAGCTTCTATTTCATGTAAACACATTGCTTTCCGAAAATTCTGTCATGTAATATATTACTTATTGTAAAAATTTTTTTAAAAAAATAGACATTTGCTTCTCATGTTGCACGCGCGTATAATTCGACTAGCGATTCAGTGGAAAATTTGCAAGCATTTTAGTTGTAATAAAAATTATTTAATTATGATTTAATCATTTTAATTTTTAATAATTATCATTTTAAATTATATTATATCAAAAGAAAAAAAAATTAAAAATTCTATTATAACTATTAACTTTTTTAAGTTCAAAACTGCGCATATCTGACTAGCATCCCTAACAAGTAATCGATTCGTCCGTTTCCGGACGAACGATTACTTGTTAGGGATGTTTAAAAACGGATGTTTACATTTCAAAATTTTCGATTGTTGGCCTATATTCTTTTAAGCAAAGAATACAGGCCTAATTTTCAGTTCTATATTGTCGATCTTTGTATTACAACCATTCAATAAGGCAACCTTATTGAATCCAAATGATCTTGCGGGTCACTTTGGAAAGGCATCCGAACTCTGCGGGTCGCATATAAAAATATATATCCCATATTAGATTTAGACGCACTGTAGTCATTTGTTTTTTGGAGAGAAAATTGAGACATAATGGGTCATTATTATTGTGTTTACTATTGTCCTTACACGTTAACATAGATAATATAATAATAATGATACTAAATGCACATATTAAAGAAATATAGAACACTAAAAATAAAGTATAAAAATATATAAATATAAACGAAATAAAAAAAATGAAATCATTAAAAAATATTTGTTTCTCCACTGTTTCACTTCGTTTTTGCAAATCGATCTCAATTTAGGTATTTGCATATAGCAATTGATGTTGCAGGTTAGCGTCCGTTATGTTTCAGCGTGTTTTGTGTTTGGTCAATTTCATTTTAGAAAAAAACGATTCGCAAGAGTAAGTTGAACCACATCAACTAAGAGTCTGGTTTGCTCTATCAACAATCCACTGTGCGTATCTAGGGATGGTCACTGACGTCACTCAAAGTGAAACACAGAATCCGTTATATTAAATCACGCATCATGAGTTTTTTAATGCGAACTCATTGTTTGTACTTTGTAAAGTACTATTAAAAACAATGTATTAAAAGTAATTTTGGAAAATAAATATATTTCGTAAAATGTATTAAAAGTGTAAAAAATAAATATATTTCGTAAAATAAATTACACCGGCCAGAAAAATATTCAAGGCGGTTTGGCTACCCCTGGTCTAGATTATCTGGGAAATGACTGGCGTGTTTTTAATAATTTTTCATCGCTTATACAATTATAAATTGTTTATTCTAGTTATTAGGGAAATAAATGATTATTATGAATAATTAAAAATAAACACAATAATAAAAGACAGAAAATAATAACATTACAAAAAATAAATATAACATAACAAAAAATAACATAATGCAAACATAATAAAATTACACTCATATCTCAACAGATTAATCAGTAACACACCCTGAGGAACATATAACAAAAACAATTTGAAGTTCGTATAATTAGTGCCATAGAACCAAATTTCTTTTTCCGAAATTAAAGTTTTAAATTTCAAAAGTTTAATATTTTAAAATTCCAACACGAGGTCGAATTTAACTATTATTTTTATCTTAAACGCTAAATATATTAGATTTTTCTTTTTTTTAAATTGAACTACTACAAAAATGATATTTTTTAAGGCTGATATGAAAATATTAATTTTGCCGTTTTAATACTACAGGAAAAAAATTGAAAATTACCTCACTGGAATTTTTCAAAGTGTTTTTTTTTTTTTTTCAGTCACTGGGACTGAAAACTGTGTCCTGTAAAACTGTTATTACTGTGTCCAAAAAGTAAGACTAGTTTTCAATTTAAAATTCCCAGGGCTTATGGAATTTCATTTTTTTTTTTCCTTTTAGGTTACTAGCACTGTCCTTGACATCTGTGTGAAATTTGACGTCAAAATATTCATTAGTGTTTGAGTTACGCTTGGTTTTGTGAGACGCTAAAACGGATTCCAGCGATTTCTGAAATGTCTGAATTCATTGAGCAAAGAACTTGCATTACATTTTGTTTGCGGAATGAATATTTGTGTGCGGAAACCCATAGAATGTTCAAGAAAGCATTCAGGGAGCATTACTATATCGGAAAGAAATGTTCAGAAGTGGTATAAACAGTTCAAAGAAGGCAGAGAATGCGTTGAAGACGAAGAGCCCTCTGGTCGACCATCCACCTCAATCGACGAAACTCCCGTCTAAAAGATTAAAGATTTGGTGCTTGCAAACTGTCGATTTACAATTAGAGACCTTGCTGCTGATGTTGGAATTTCAAAAGGATCGGTCAATTCCATTTTGGGCCTCAAACGCGTCAAATCTCGATGGGTACCGAAAACACTGAATGCGCCAGCTCCCACTGCATTGATTCTTCGGGACTTTTGCGCCGAAAATGAAACCCATATCGTTCCACAACCACCATGTTCACATCGTGCGACTTTTGACTATTCCCTGAACTCAAAAGAGCACTCCGGGGACACCGTTTTGAGTCGATTGAAGAGATTCAACGTGAATCGCTGCGCGCTTTGAAGGGCATCCCTGCCGGCTTTTAGCATGCATTGAGAATTGGAAAAAAGTTGCCATAAGTGCATTGTATCCGTAGGGGATTACTTTGAAGGGGATGAAATAAATTTGGCAGATTAAAAAAAAAATTTTGAAAATTAAATAAAATTAAAAAAAATAATAATTGGTTACTTTTTGGGCACAGTAATAAAGGAAAACTTAATTTCTTTTATCCGAAATAAAAATGTTAAATTTTAAAAGGTTTAATATTTTAAAATTCCAGCGCGTGGTCGAATTCAACTATTGTTTTATATAAAACGAAAATTACATTATATATATTTTTTATTTTTTAATTGAACTACTACAAAAATAATATTCTTAAAGGCTGATATGAAAATATTAATTTTGCCGTTTTAATACAACAGGAAAAAAAATTGAAAATTACATTACTGGGATTTTTAAAAGTGATTTTTTTTTAGTAACTGGGATTATGTTTTAAAGAAACTTAAAGGGGACCCGGTGGTCTAGAATTTTCAAGAAATCAATTTTTTTTTTTTGTTATTTCGTATAATAATAATAATTTTATATGATGCCCTCAGAGTTAAGTTGTTGGAGCTTTTGATTCAACTTAACCTGCTTATCAATTTTTCGAAAATGAAATTGATCAAACTCAAAACACGATCAAACATCGCGGACACTAACTTGCAACACCCATTACGATGGGCAAATACCCAAATTGAGATCGATTTGCAAAAGCTAAGTGAAAGAGTGGAAAAACAAATATCGCACCTCGTAAAATAAATATTGTTTAATGATACCATTTTTTATTTCATGTTTATTTATATATTTTTTATATATCATTTTGACTGTTATATATTTCGTTACAATGCGCGTTTAGTATCATTATTATTATATTATTTGTGTTTACATGTAAGAATAATAGTAAACAGAATAATAATAGATCATTATGTTTCAATTTTTCCCCAAAAATGTTTATAATGGGTTTAAATCTAATATGGGTAAATATAATTTTATATGCGGGCTGTGGAGTTATGATGCATTTCCTAATTGGGCCGCAAGATCATTTGAGTTGGCTAGCACAAGGAACAAAAAACTTGTATACAAAATATTCTTCAAGATACATTTGATGCACTCAAGACACATTTGCTTCAATACCCATTTGAAAACTTCACACCATTCATGCAACACACCATGAGTGGAGTATACTTAGGAGTGGAGTTTTAAATACAGGGTATCCCAGCAAGACCAGATAAACTCTGCATAGCCAGATTCGTCGTTTGGAATACATAAAAAATGCTCAAAGAACTGTACCTCTACAACCCATAGTTATCGAGAAAATTCGATAGAAAATGTATGACGGTTTACGAAAAAAACCTTTATTCGGAACATGAACATCAGTATGTGCATAATTTTAAATAGGAAGATGTTCGAAATGTCCTCCGCGCATATGGAGGCATGCATGCGCGCGTCGTGGAATGGGTGACTGTACACGTTCTAGCATCGTAGTGTCCACGAAAGTAAACGCACTATGGAGACGAGCAACTAAGTCCATTTCTGAAGTAACTGGGTCTCGATAAACCAATTCACTACGATGCTAGAATGTGATTCCATACATCTCCTCTCGCATTTTTCTCGATAACTATGGGTCGTAGAGGTAGAGTTCTTTGGGCATTTTTTAGGTATTCCAAACGTCGAATCTGGCTATACAGAGTTTTATCCGTTCTTGCTGGGACACCCTGTATAATTTTACTTTTCAAATAGAAGCCATTTGAACTGGAATAAATTCCTTATTCATAGATCAAACTAAAAATTCTTTTTTTTTTTTTTTTTTTTTTTTTTTCTTTTAATCTAGTATATTTGTCATAAAGAATAATAAATCATTTTTATGAGAAAATGCTTAATCTACTCCAAGCTGTTCATCCAAGTATGGCGAATTTTTGTTGTATTTTTGAATACAATCGTGAAAACACCGATTTAATGAGAATTAAAAATACGGATTAAAGCAACAATGTATTTAATATAATAACTTTGTTCCCTTTTTAATATGTGATACAGAATAAACAGCGATTTAGTGCTTATCTTGTTTTAGGAAGTTTTTTATTAATTAACGATCTCTTTCGGCAATCATCAGTCGAAATTGTACTGAAGGGCTAATTTTTTTTGTCTTGAATGCTCTCGTCTGCTTTTATTTGAAATGTACTGTTTGTTTCAGTTCTGGTGATTGATTTCAAGAGATTTAAAGTAAACAAACATTCCTACCTTAAATAAATTAGTTTTTTCAAACCCTATTGTGATTGTAGTAAACAAATCAGGAGGGATATGGTACAATGCATTTCTTTTAATTGACTTACTGAACCATCATGCGCTAGCGTTATTTACCTTTTCACCAATTTGTAATTGAAATAATTTGATTTTATTTAAGTTGTTATTGTTGTCTATTGTTCCTTTTTGATGATGTCGAAGATATAATAATTTGAAGACCACATCCATTCTATTTATCATTGTCATGTTTCATGGAGAATACCTAATGATTAAATTGGAACTTGTAGGAGTATTCAGTGACGGATTTAGGCTTAGGCCCTCGAGGCCCGAGCCTAGGGTCGCAAATTTTAAGCGGTGCTAAAATTTTCGAGACGGCAAAAATTTGAAATCGATTTTGTTTTTATCAACTGTGAGACCGAATTTTTTAATGCTTCCTTTCTTGTTTAAGACAGTCTCAAGAAGTCAATATTTAAAAGGTAGAATTATTTTTTAAATAATTAATCGTGTAAGTAGTAAAGTTTAAAACATCTCACAAATAGGTACTTAAATATTTTCCGTTAAGAATAGCATTTATTTATTGACGTTAAATTTTTCATATATTTTAATATAATATTATACATAAATATATAGATATATAATATAATATTATATATAAATAATATATATATCGCTTTGCGTATTTATTTAAGTATTCCTGCAACAAATTGTCCTGGAGAAAGATCGTTTTCCACCCTGAAAAGAGTGAAAAGTTATTCACATGCAGGTATGAAGCAAGATAGCCTCAATGCCCTTGCATTAAACATGTAAACACAATTAGTTCAATAAGTTAAGTATGAGGATATCATTAATACTTTTGCAAGGATGAAAGCAAGAAACAAATATATTATATAATTAATTAGATAGATATGATTTATTTCTTAATTAAAAGCAATTTATTCTAAATTGTATGTTTAGTTGTTATATCAAAATATATATATATATATATATAATTAAGGCCTAAATTCGATACCTAAATTTAATTCGAATCCTTTATTACTATTCGTATTATTATTATATACTAAGGGCGTCTAACTTGGGCCTTGGGCGCCATCGAACCTAAATCCGTCACTGGGAGTATTACAGAATCTTATTTTCCTATTTAAGTAAAAAAGAATGTATTATTGTAAATTTCAGTTTTATTACGGACACTAGAGTGTTTATGTCAACTGCATGGACGTCCTCCAATTGCGAGAACAAACATCTCAAAGCATCTCTTTTGAAGGTGGTTTCATTGGTAGATTTTGCCTGCCAAAATTTATCCAAATGGTAGTTGGTTGGTGGAATTTCTGAGAAATACGCAAGGTAAAGACAGTTCATAGTGAAAACTTTAAGGAGACTCGGTGGTCTGGAAATTTCAAAAAAATCGAATTTTTTTTTTCACGATATTTCGAAAGTATAATCCTTTAAGAATACACTGTTACATTTTTGTAATAATAGTGACGATAAGCAACCCAAAAGATGGTGTCCAAAATTTTTAAAAATCAAATTTCTTTTTTTTTTTCCGGTAATTCGAAAGTATAATCCTTTAAGAATACACTGTTACAATTTTGTAATAATAGTGACGATAAGCAACCCAAAAGATGGTGTCCAAAAATTTTGAAATATCATAAAAGGGGAAATACAGAAAAGTTAAATTGAGAAAAAAAAAAAAAATCCTCAGAATTTAATCACAGCCAAAATGTCGACGAACATAGAAAACCACAGAAGAAATTTGTATGAACTAGCCTCAGCAATATTAATATTAACCAACCCAAAAGATGGTGGCCAAAATTTTTGAAATATCGTAAAAGGGAAAATATAAAAAGTAAAAAGAAATCCATAAGATTTAATCATAGTCAATTTTTGGCGGAAGTAGAAAACTATAGAACAAATTTGTATGAATCAGAGAAATATATATTTTTAGAAATTAGAGATTATTTATTTTATATTATAGACTATTTAGAGATTATTTTTGGTCGAATTAGTTCTCTAGCCGTTTTGTATTTAGCTGAGAGAATATTGATGAAAAGTCACATTGGTGCTGTTATTGAAAGCCTAAAAATAAATTTAAAAAATCTGACCATAAAAAATTTAAAAATAATTTATAAATGAATAGTTAGAATTCTAAAACATTTCATGTTGTACATATTGTATTAATTTAATATTTCAAAAACATTAAAACCAAAGAAGAAAGCTTAGAACTCTAAAAAAAAAAAAAAAAAGGGAAATTCATGTGCAATTGTTTTAGAGAAGGCTGATAATAAAATATTTTTTAACATAAATAAGGTTTTTCTGCAATGGCATGCTTTTCGCTCCAAAAAAAAAAAAACATTGCATTCCTTTTATAACAAAAAGAAACATTCATTCATTATATATGCTTCAACGATTTACGATAGGCAAATCTTCTCCCTTTTATAAACAAACCACCAACTAAAACACACTAAACACTTGAAGCCGAAGAACATGACTCGAACAGGTGACAAGCCCCATACATTATGAGCTAAGTGTTGGTTGTGCATAAACCTCACGGTGAATTTCCTGCTGTAAAGTAAACAGGTCGCTTCTGATCTGATTCTTACACTTCTGCGCGAATGCAACCAATCATCGATAACAATCACTGGAGTTCTACCGAGGGAAGGGTAGGCAAGGATGGTAAAATTGAAACATAATGAGCTATTACTTTTGTGTTTATATTTTTTCTTACATGCAAACATAGTAATAATATAATAATAATGATATTATGCACGTTGTAAAAAAATATATAACACTAAAAATGAAATATAAAAGATATATAAAAAAAAAAAAAACCTCTTGTTTTTTACCACGTAATAATAAAATATAAATGATTATAAAAATATACCAATATAAATGAAATGTAAAAACGGAAATCATTAAAAAATATTTATTTTACTAGTGTGATATTTGTTTCCCCACTCATCATCAGAATATAATTTAATTATTCTGCGAACTCATAACTGTAAACTCGTAAATGAAACAGGCAATATCTGTCATTTTAAAATCAAAGTTAATTTTTTTCTCATAAATCCGGCAGTTAATTTTTAAACATATCGATGCACACATGATGTATTTTTTTTAATACATTGGTTTTGATTACTTTGGACATTATAAAATAAATATCATTTGTAAAAGTGGGCCGGAAAATGTTCAAGGTTGGCCGCGGGTTGGCCATCCCTGATTTTAGTTAATTTAATTACAAGTTAAAATACCTATTCGTATATTTCTAGCATTTGAATAAAAATACAAATGGCACCGTGATACTAAAAGAGGGGAAAGAATTAAATTTGGAAAAAGGATATATTAGCAGGAATATTATTTTAAAATCAAAGTAAATTTTTTCTCATCATTTCGACAGCTAATTTTTGAATAGACGAATTCACAAATAATGTATTTTTGTAATACATTGGTTTTTATTGGTTGCAGTTGCTTCAGATCTGATTCTTACACTTCTGCGCAAATGTAACCGACCTTTAGTGTCTATCGACAACAGCAGGTCACTGGAGTTCTACCGAGCGAAAGGGTAGGCAGGCAAGGATGGTAAAATTGAAACATAATGAGTTATTATTTTTGTGTTTACTATTATTCTTACATGCAAACATTGATAATATGATAATAATGATATTAAATGCACATTGTAAAAAGAAATATACAACACTAAAAATGAAATATAGAAAATATATAAATAAAAACTGCTTGTTTTTACCATATAATAATAAAATATAAATGAAATACAAAAAAATATTTTTGATATGAAATGTAGAAATAAAATATAAATAATTTTTGATACGAAATATAGAAATAAAATATAAATGAAATATAAAATAGTTTTATATGAAATATAGAATAAAATATAAGTGAAATAAAAAAATATATTTATATAAATGAAATGCTAAAAATGAAATCATTAAAAAATATTTATTTTACTAGTGCGATATTTGTTTCTGCACTCTTTCACTTAGCTTTTGCAAATCGATCTCAATTTGGGTATTTGCAAATCATAATGGATGTTGCAGATTAGCGTCCGCTACGTTTCAGCGTGTTTTGTGTTTGTCAGTCAATTCAGAAAAAAACGATTTCAAGTTTAGGCTAACACTCTTTCACTTAGCTTTTTGCAAAAACGATGCACATCGTAATGGGTGTAACGTTTCAGAGTGTTTTGTGTTTGGTCAATTTCAATTTAGGAAAAACGATGAGCAAAGCGAACCAAAAACAACTTCAGTTAAGAGTCTGGTTTGCTCTGTTAACAATCAACTGTGCGTATCTAAAGATGGTCACTGCGTCACTGATGTCACTCAAGGTGAAACATAGAATCCGTTATATTAGATGTTCCAAGAAGCGCACGCATCACGAGTTCGCAGAACTAATAATATAATTAATATAATTTAAATATTCTGCGAACCTCATAATTGTAAACTCATAAATAAAACAGGCAATGCGTGTCATATATTCACAAGAATATTATTTTAAAATCAAAGTAAATTGTTTCCCATAATTTCGACATTTAATTTTTGAATAAGACGAATTCACAAATAAAGTTTTTTTTAATAAACTGGTTTTCATTGGTTGCCACTGCTTCAGATGCCATTGATTCTTACACTTTCTGGGCAAATGCAACACAATCATTAGTGTCTATCGACAGCAACAGGTCAGTGGAAAGTTCTACAGCGGGAAAGGGTAGGCAAGGATGGTAATTTGTGTGATCCGGTTTTTTTTTTTTAATGGGAAACTATGCAAATGCAATGCCCCTTTAATTAATGCGGTTTTTATTCTTGTCCTTAATTCTGTCTGGTATAGGGAAGTAAGTGAGTATACGCGGATGACTGATTAATTTTTTGCTGCAACGAAATTGTCTTAAAATATTTCATCTTTTTGCTGTTCCACGAGGAACGTTTAAGGGGTTAACGATAAGTATAATGCAATTTGTATTTATCAGTATCTAATTAGATGGAAATGGCCTACAGTGAAATAGCGAGTAAAAACAAAAGTATGGTAATTTTGCCGATTTCCTTCAAATGTATAAATTGAAAGTATAAATTGCATCAAATAATTGTATAAGTATATAATTGTTGTTTCTAACTGTTTATAATTGAAATTGCATAAATGCAATTTACAATTGTGACTGTATAACTGTAATTGCAGTTTATGACTGTAATTGTAATATTTTAATTGTAGTTTATAACTGTAATTGTACAATTGTAATTGTAGTTTATAATTGTAATTGTATAATTGTAGTTTATAATTGTGATTGTATAATTGTATTTTGTAATTGTATAATTGTAGTTTATAACTGTAATTGTACAATTGTAATTGTAGTTTATAATTGTGATTGTATAATTGTATTTTGTAATTGTAAAGTTGTATTTTTGTAATTGTATAATTGTATTTTTGTAATTGTATATAACTGTAATTGTATAATTGTTGCTCATAACTGTAATTGTATAATTGTTTTTTATAACTGTAATTGTACAGTTGTAATTGTTGTTTATGACTGTAATTGCAGTTGTAATTGTTGCTCATAACTGTAATTGTATAATTGTTTTTCATAACTGTAATTGTACAGTTGTAATTGTTGTTTATGACTGTAATAGTACAGTTGTAATTGTTGTTTATAACTGTACAGTTGTAATTGTTGTTTATAACTGTAATTGTATAATTGTTGCTCATAACTGTAATTGTATAATTGTTTTTTATAACTGTAATTGTACAGTTGTAATTGTTGTTTATGACTGTAATTGTATAATTATTGCTCATAACTGTAATTGTATAATTGTTTTTTATAACTGTAATTGTATAATTGTTTTTTATAACTGTAATTGTATAATTGTTTTTATAACTGTAATTGTATAATTGTTTTTATAACTGTAATTGTATAATTGTTTTTTATAACTGTAATTGTATAATTGTTTTTTATAACTGTAATTGTATAATTGTTTTTTATAACTGTAATTGTACAGTTGAAATTGTTGTTTATGACTGTAACTGTACAATTGTAACTATAATTTTTAATTGTAATTTATAACTGTAATAGTACAGTGCGCTAGGCACTCGGCCATCAGGCCCCTTTTCATAATCTTGCTCCTTCTTATTTAGGAAGGAGGTAATCCAAGTTAACCGAATTAAATATTACCATACAATAATGTTGCTTATAGGCCCTTTGACTCCTAATATTCTTATAATGGTTAGGCTTGGAAATCAACCATTTATTTACATGTTAGTGATTAAAGTTCTTAATATCATCACAAAACTATTACCAAGTGCTGCTTTTACAGGTCAATACTTATTCTGTGAAAATGCAACCATTTTTTCAGGTCTAAGTCCGACCAGTATACTTTTGCAATACCAAATGAATTTTGTTTATGCATTAATAAGATATACTAAGAAGAATAAGTTAAAAATATTCTGAAATATTTTTGAAAACCACTGAAGTCCAACTATTAAAACACGAATGATAAATACGTTACACATGATCGCAAAAATATTTCCCTAGTTTTTAAATTCTATGCGAATGATGAATGTTCACTATAATTTACCATGTTTTCGTTTTTTCATACATCACTGATTAAGCCTTTTAAAAAAACCTTTAACCTTTAAAAAAATCATCAAATTTATGTCAGTCATATATTTGCGAATCCGTATATAAGTCAAATACATCTAACAATAACAAATTATTGTATTTACTAATTTTATCTTTATGATAAAAATATGCATAAATAAATATGTATATTTTTAAAATCATTAAATTTATGTCAGTCACATATTTGCGAATTCGTTTATAAGTCAAATACATCTAACA
Source organism: Caerostris extrusa (assembly GCA_021605095.1). Lineage (NCBI taxonomy): Eukaryota > Metazoa > Arthropoda > Arachnida > Araneae > Araneidae > Caerostris > Caerostris extrusa. The sequence continues at coordinate 121,044 of BPLR01006560.1, forward strand.
GTGTCATCAATATCAAATGACTGTCTTCACTAATTTAATCATTATGATAAAAATATGTGTTGACAATAACAAATGATTTTCTTTACTAATTTTATTACTATGATAAAAATATGTGTCGCCAAAAACAAATGATTGTCTTTATTAATTTTATCCTCATGATAAAAATATGCATAAATAAATATGTAGATTGTTTTTCTGTCGATTAACATTAAACTTTGCGGTTATCCTCATAATAATGTTCAAAATTAGTCTTGCATTGTACTAATTTCCATAGCCACAGATCACGTGTTCTTAGGTGGAGTTAAAAAAAATGCTAATTAACCCAATTATTACAGGAATTGTTGTCAACAATATGTAAATACATTTATATTATTTGTTTGCAGCAAAAAACTAACATTTCCTGAAAAGCTATAAATTAAGGAAAGCCATTCTCAGAGCTTGAATTTGTTCTGCATCCTAGAACCAAAGTAGATTTTTGCCTTCGATATTCAATAACAACAGCGTGTTGGTGATTTTGGGGATTTGTCATAGTTCGTCTCACAAGGAACGATTTCGCTTACCCTTATCCTTAAGGATCATAATTAAAAAGAAAAACTCATTTGGATCCGGGCCACTTATGCTAAAAAACAGCACGTGGAGTTATTGCGTTCATTCAACGAGAAAAAACAGGGAATCAACAGTTGTTTGGACTTATGTAAGCAGCCTCTTAACTGAATTATGATGTTTACATGTTTTGTATGTTATATAAAGTGCTCATTTCTTAAATCTTTCAGTATTTTTAATAAATAATCACACGGTTTCAGATTTAAAGTGGGCTAAACTAACGATTTGCATTTCTAATTATTGTATGCATAGGGTGTGAATAATTCTTGAGGTTATTAAATATCTACAAAATAAAAAAATGTTACCGCATGTAATTATTGAAGTTTATTTTTAGCTAATTCAAATGTAGATATTAATATTGAAATAAAAGAAAATGGTATCAACTTAGAACATCTATATCTTAATGTATGGATGTTATATATATATATATGTATCATCATGATTGGCGCAACAGCCCCAAGGTGAACCAAGCGTCTGCCTACTGGCAGATTTCGAACATGATAAGCCTTTTTTACGAGATAGGGTTGTCAGCCCAATGCCCAACGCTCTACAATCATGTGAGACTGGGAATTACAGTTTAAAGTGGATTCGAACCACTACATACATCCATGGCACCGCCGGGACTCGAACCCGAAACCTGCGGTACCGAGCGCCAGATATATATATATTCCTGATATTTTCTATACTAAATAATGCCGAATACTTTGAATATTTTATGGGGACCCAAAAAGCCGTATAGCTAGCGCTCTGGCGCTCGATACCACAGGTTTCGGGTTAGAATCCCGGCTTGTACCCTGGATGTTTGTAGTGGTTCGAATCCACTTTAAACCGTATGTTCCGGTCTAATAGGATAGTAGGGCGTTGCAGGTGTAGTGTTACTCGCGTCCGTAGCATATCTTCAAGCTATATTATGTATCCCCTGGGTAGTGCTAAATGGGTAACAGCTGTGCAGCCCTTGCCTAAGGCATAAAGATTAACTGTCTAATTTGCCAGCTACATTAAAAAAATGTATATATATATATACCTTTTTTAGGCGGTATAAAATTTCTTTTTTTATATTTATGCATCATTTATAAGTTTATTATAAGAAATAAATATGTATAATAGTTTAAAATGTTTTATACTTTTTATATATTATTTATTTATAAATAATGAATATTTTAAGAACAATTAAATTTAAAAAAAAAAAAAAACAAAAAAACATTGAAAATTTATTCTTAGGGCCAAAACAATAAAATAAAAAAAAAAAGCATAAAAAAACTGAAATCCTTTCACAAATTTCAATTTATCATGGGTGAACATACTTTGCTGGACGAATACACATGGGAGTATACCAAAGTTCTATAACCCAAGAAATTTATGAAGCAAAATTTATGGTCAAAATACTACAAAAACGAGAATTCTGCACTTTTGGGTTCTACTTATTTATTTGGTGTTTTTTTTCCTTGCTGTTTTCGCCAAGTCTTCTCCTTAACAAACAAAAGGGCCGCTGCAGTTACGAAATACGACGGTTTTGGCGATTCCATTTGCCTCGGAAAAGAAACTTGGCGAAATCGGAACCCTAAAGTGCAGAATACCCACAAAAATATCAAATTCAATAGCAACAGGAATATAATAAAATTTAATAATTCTAGAAGTAGTAATTAATCAAATATTACAAGAAACCCTACCCAATTCAGACATACACTTGTGTGCAAAACTTAAGCAACAATGTAAAAATTTAGCAGATAGCCAGGAAATTGCAGAAAAGGAGGTCTGGAGATCAGTACAATGAACACGTAAGTCAGTAGAAACGTCATGCGTATGCAAATATCAGGAACGAAACGTCGGAGGCGACGTGAGCGTACTCAAAACGCGTGATGTTGGCGCGCGCAGCTCAACAGTAGAATAAAAAGAAGGACGGAGACGCAATTCAACATATTCGCAGCAAGTGCCAGTGAGTCAGTTCGTGAAATATGGCTAGAAGAAATCACCTGGACGACTTCACACGTGGAAGAATGATCGGAGGGGCGTACTGTCACCAGTATAGCTGCAGAGTTCGAAAGCGTTCGTGTCGTTTCGCGCGCTTGAAAGCGTTCCAAACCACAGGTACAGCTGTTAGAAAGGTTGGTGGTTGCCGCCCGAGGAAGACAACTGCAGGGGATGGCTGATATATCGTCCTGCAGGCGAAAAGAGGCCGACAGCAGTCAACAAACGCTTGTTTTTGTTTGATTCCATACCGTATGCATTGTATTCCTTTTTCAGCGCCGATGCTTTCGTCATCCTTACGTACATAATACTCTCCCTCATTTCTGAATGTCATGTCTCTCAGATGATTTCTCGTCGAGTTATGGCAAAAACACCACCTGTTGCTTAAGTTTTGCACACCAGTGTAGAATTCTGTTGTGACGGCTGAATCAACTTTTATAAGCATAAACTAAACTTTAGACACTATTTTGAGGATATCGAAACGACAGTCTGCTTATATTTTAAAAGTCAGATAATAATCAAAATGAAGTTCAAAGCATGTGACTTAACATGGATTATTCGTTATATTTAGCAACACATATTTCATGCCAGTTTTAAAATATACATAAATAAATCACCTTAAAATCAGCATTTATTTTGGCAAAATCGGAACCTTAAAGTGCAGAATCCCTATAACAACTATCAAATTCAATAGCGACAGGAATATAACAAAATTTAATAAGTATAGGAAAAAGCAATTGTTCAATTACTAACAAAACGCATTACCAAATTCATATTGAGAAGTCTGTTAAGTGATAGTTAACTTTTATAAACATAAGCCAAACATTAGACACTATTTTGGGAATATCGAAAAAATAAGCTGTTTATATTTCGAAAGCCAGACAATACAAAATTAACTACAGAGCACGTGACTTGATATTGATCAATCGTTATATTTAGAAACACATACAGTGGGTACAAAAAGTATTTGCACACTTACATTTTTGCTTGCAAATCATAAAATTAAGCATTAAGAAATACAAAAATTGGTATTGCCAAAGTAGAATAAGTTTAATCACCTAAATTAAACAGAAAAAATACAATAATATAAATAACAATTTATTTTTGCAACAAAATTAAAATATCTCGTGTCGAAAAAGTATTTGCACACCCGCATGAATACAAAAGAAATATAATATATAAGAAAATTTCAAATAACTAATATTTAGTATGCATTCCATTAGCATCTATTACTGCTTGTAATCTTGCTGGTATTGATTTAATTAAATTTTCTGTAACAGTAGGGTCAATATTTGACCACTCTTCAATAAGAGCTTGTTTAAGTGCAGATTTGCTTGAAATCTTCTTTTTTTCTTACTTTTAAATCCAAAGAATTCCACAAATTTTCCAAAGGATTTAAGTCTGGTGATTGTGGTGGAGTAGCAAATCTTCTGGGTACATTATAAAGCAACCACATTCGTGTTATACTGTCAGTGTGCTTGGGATCATTGTCTCTCCTGAAAATAGTACGAATTACAGATACCCAATTTTATTGCACTTTGATGTGTTGCGAGATAACTTGCCACAATATAGGTTGGAGCTGTCATATTCCCATCAATGAAACACAAATTACCAACTCCTTTGCTAGCCATGCACCCCCAAACCATAACAGAGCCTCCTCCATGTTTAACTGTACATAATACATTTTTAGTATGGAAAGCAGTGCAAGGCTTTCTCCAAACTAATTTGCTGCCATCTGATTTAAAGATATTGAACTTAACTCTCGTCGGAGAATATGACATTTTTCCAGAAATCAATTGGCTTATTGATATATTTCTTAGCGAATTCGAGTCTCTTCAGTCTATTTCGTTTATTTATAAAAAGTTTTTTTCCTTGGCGATCTCCCATAAATTTGTGCATCGTGCAGGACATTTCGAATACTTTGGGCACTAATTTGAACTCCAGATGTTGAAGCGACATCATTGGCTAATGTTAGCGCGCTAACAAATGGATTTTTTGATGCCTCTCTTATAATTTTTCGCTTAATTCGCTGGGAAAGTTTCTTTGGGCGTCCAGAACGCAAGTTATTTGATGTAGATCTTCTTTCTTTGTGACGTTTTATAATGTACCGAACAGTAGAAAAGCAAACATTTACTTTTACCTATTTCTCGATAACTTAAGCCATTTTCACGAAGAGAAACAATTTTTCTCGCAACGAGATCGGTAATTCAGATTTTTAGGTGCCATCACAAATTGAAATCAACAATCAACTGATAAAGTATCGACACTACCTCCCTTTATAGTCGTCTTACGTATGTTTACTGCGGGATAAATATCAAATAATTAGCAAAAAAATGCACATTTCCTAAAGTTGAATTGAGTGTGCAAATACTTTTTGACGTAAGATATTTTAATTTTATTGCACAAATTTTTTTTTTTACTTGTATTATTGTATTTTTAAAATTAGTTTAGATGAATAAGGTTATTGTGTTTTTAAAATGTCCATTTTTGTACTTTTAACGCATATTTTTATGAATTGTAAACAAAACTGTATGTGTGCAAATACTTTTTGTACCCACTGTAGTTCATGCCAGCTTGAAAACACACGAATAAAAATCGTAAAATTGGAGTTTATTTTAAATAAAAGTTTTTGTAATGAAAGTTTCTCGTATTGTGTGAGGAGATTAATATGTTTTAAATAATAACTTATAATCTCACTTATTTATTTTATAGCTTCATTTTTTTGGAGATTCCACGGTCTTTTAACCATGACTCCTCAATGTTCACACATGATAATATATACAATTTTGATTAACAAATAGAGCTATATATAATTATGGCTGTCGTAAGCAATAAGTATATATCATCAATTAAATTCAGTTTGGTTCGTCGCTCTACGATCATCTTGTGCACACGAGGGCTAAACAGATCGGGACCTACAGTTTAAAGTAGATTCCGAACCACTACAAATATGTGATCATCACCGGGACTCGAACTCGAAACCTGTGATACCGAGTGCCAGAGCGGTCACTCAGTCATCAGGCTCCACAAAATAAGGAGAGAAGAAAAATTGAGAAAGTTAATACAACTAACTTAGCAAAAACAATAGTAAATTTTGCCATTTACGAACAAGACTTTTGGGGCCTGGTGGACGAGTGGCTAGCGCTCTGGCGCTCGGTGCCACAGGTTTCGGGTTAGAATCCCGGCTTGTGTCATGAATTTTTGTAGAATTTGGTTTGGAATCCACTTTAAACCGTAGGTCCCGATCTAATATGATCTTATAGCATTGGGGGGTAGTGTTACTCGCTTCTGCAACATATCTTCAAGCTACACGTGTCCCTTTGGTAGTGATAAATGAGTAACAGCGGTGCAGCCCTTCCTTCTGGCATAAAGATTAAAAGTCTCTGTATTGAAAGCGGCATTAGAAAACAACAATGTAAATAATTTATTATTATTCAAATTATTATTATTATTTGTATTATGTAGAAATAGCAACTAACGATAACAACAAACAAGACAATAAATAACAATTAACAAGGCTTTTTGTAAAATTCCTTTAACTGTGAAAATGAATTTAAATCCATACAAATTATTTTTGATTAATCTATTTTTAAAAAAAACCTATATTTAACCTATAGAAAAAAAAAAAAAAAAGAATAATTGACTGGTGGTTTTTTTTTTTTTTTTTTTTACAATCTATTTAAGAAATATGAAATTATTTCCGATAATATTTGCTTTGATCGTCATTTGCTTATTATTTATATCAGCATTATCCCAAATTAGTAAGTTATCGACGAATGAAAATATAATCAAATAAATATTACACAATCATATGTCTAATACTTTCTCGATGGTTAAACTATTATTAGTTAAATAGGAATTGCGTAAAAACATAATTGAACTTATTTTCGTGTATCAATTTAGGTTAAGAGATGTCAGAAGTTTTTCTTCTATTTTATCAAACTATTTGTTGGCAGAAAATTAGCATTCTCTTAAAAGATGAATATAATAATACATTAAGGGTTATAATCAAAATATTAAATTATTAATTAAGTAAAAAACATTTTCTTCGTTAAAAATTTATTTGATATATAAAACTTATTTGATTATACTACTGTGCCCAAAAAGTAAGACTAATTTTCAATTTTAAATTCCCGGGCTTTATGGAATTTCGATTTTTTTCTCTTTTTTAGGTTGCTGGCATTGTCCTCGACATCAAAATATTGATTAGTGTTTGAGTTACGCTTGGCTTTGTGAGACGCTAAAACGATTTTTCGGACTCCGGCGATTTTTGAAATGTCTGAATTAATTGAGCAAAGAACTTGCATTCAATTTCGTTTGCTGAAACGTATAGAATGTTGCAGAAGGCATTCTGTGAACATTCCTATATCAGAAAGAAATGTTCAGAAGTGTTATAAACAGTTCAAAGAAGACAGAGAACGCTTTGAAGACGAAGAGCCCTCTGGTCGACCCTCCACCTCAACCGACGAAGCTCTCGTTCAAAAAATTAAAGACTTGGTTCTTGCAAACCGTCGATTAACAATTAGAGACCTTGCTGATGATATTGGAATTTCAAAAGGATCGTTCAATTCCATTTTAAAAGATGCTTCGGTCCTTTAAAAGCGTCAAATCTCGATTAGCTGTGAAAACACTGAATTTATTGGAGCTTTGAAATTGTCTAAAATTCAACATTTATTAATAAAATACCTTTCTAGTTCAAAAAAAAAAATTTCATCCCGAAATATGAACAAGTTCTGTTCATAAACTGGCAAACAATCCTTTGAGACAATACAGAATATTGTTGCGCTTTTTTATGCCACTTTTATTTATCTTGCCCAAACAACAAGTGTTAGAGAAAAACCTCAAACAGAAAAATTATCCCCAGATGCATATAATAATTTCATCATTCCAACTTTTCTGTACTTCCGGGAATGATTCGAACAAACTTTTATGCATTAGAAATCTTGCCATCTCAAAAGAGTTCTATAAAAAGAACACACACAATTGCGTAAAACGATAATGGAGGAAGCGACAATTGATGAACTATAATATTATATTTGTCTTTTTTATGGAATAGCGTTGCTCTACACGCTCTACAATCATACTAGACAGAGACCTATGGTTTAAAGTGGATTCCGAACCACTGATTCCGAAATATGTGACACCGAGCACCAGAGCGTTAGCCACTCGGCCATCAGGCACCTTTTTAAGATCTTGTTCCTTCTTATTTACGAAGGAAATAATCCAAGTTAACCTAATTAAATATTACCATAAAATAATGTCGTTTATCTACCTTACGTCTTCTAATGTCCTTCTAATGGTGAGAGTTGGAACTCAACCATTTTGGGTCCGCTTTTACAGGTTGGTTACTTGGTTTACAGGTTTGTGTGTTATAATCAAATCACGGCAAGGTCATAACAAATTGGATGGGAAAAATTGGTGAAACATTTTTTGATACCATACCGTTTTCCCTTCTTCAAGTATTTTCAGTTCAAATTTGAACTCATTGAGACGAATGGTTCTTTTTTTTTTTTTTTACAGCATTTTGAAAGTGGGACTTTAATTATAACCACCCTGAATATCTTATTCCAGAGCAGCTACAAATAAATACTTTATAAATATATGTTGATGAATAATCAAAATAAAACTGTCTAAAACTGTCTAAACACTAAAAAATCATCTAAAATTCGACATTTATTAATAAAATAATTTTCTAGTTCATAAAAAAAAAGACATTCCATCCTGAAATTTGAACAAATACTGTACATAAACTCGAAAACAACTCTTTGAGACAATACATTGAAATGATAGAATATTGTCTTGCTTTTTATGCCACTTGTATTTATCTTTGCCTAAACAACAAGTGTTAGAAAAACCTCAAACATATAATAATTTCATCATTCCAACCTTTTTGTACTTCCGGGAATGATTCGAACAAACTTTTATGCATTCGAAATCTTGCCATCCCAAAAGAGTTCTAAAAAAAGAACACACACGCGTAAAACGATAATGGAGGAAGCAACAATTGATGAGCTATAATATTTTTCCTTATAAACAATCCACTTGTTTTAAATCCTCCTATTGTGCTAATTGTCACCTTATAGAGAGAAAGGCGTTCTTTTTGGATGCCAGGTATTTAATTGTTGCGGAAAAAGCGGCAGTTTTCCGTTTACTCTTAAGTTATTTATGTTTGCTCTTTAACGAGATCCGGAAAAAAAAAAAATGGCGTCGTGGTTTGTTGTATTCGAATTTGTTCTAATTTGGAATGGAGGAAAGTGGTAAAAAAAAAAAACCTTGTGTTAAATTAATTTATCCTCATTTCTAACTACATAATGCGAGCATATATTTGTTTGAAATTTACAATATTTACTTTTAGTAAAAAAATTCTAGTATGGTTTTAAATGCCAGTAAAGATAAACATATAGTTTGCTTTCTGGTTTAAGTATTAGTATGTCGATTTTTATCAACATTTTCAGTGAGGTTTCTCTTTTAATTTTATTATTTTATAAATTATAAATCTGTTTTTCTTCAACATCATAAATTTATGTTAATAACAATTTGAAAATTTTACACTAAAAGGAAATATTATTTTGTAAGGAAATATTTATTAAAAAGTAATTCTTCAAGATTGGTTTAGTTTAGTTTGGTTTGTCGCTCTACAGTCATATTGTGCCGACGAGGGCTAAACAGCCGGGACTATAGTTTAAAGTGGATTCTGAGACACTATAAATATCAATAGCACCGCCGGGACTCGAATCCAAAACCTGTGGTACCGAGCGTCAGAGCGCTAGCCATTCGGTCATCAGGTCCAATTCTTCAAGGACAGAGCTTTATTTTTAAACAGTTCTATTAAATTTTATTAATTTTCAAAACTAGGAAGCCTAATGGCCGAGTGACTAACGCTCAGGCGCTCGGTGCCACAGGTTTCGGGTTCGAGTCCCGCCAATGCCATGGATGTTTGACGTGGTTCGGAATCCACTTTAAACAGTAGGTCCTGGTCTAATATGACTGCACAGCATTGGACCTAGGGTTGACAACACTACGCCATATAAAGAAAACATCTCCTGTCTCGAAATCTGCCAGTAGGCAGACAGCATTGGTCCACCATACCATGGGGCTGTTACGCCAACGAAGATTGGTTTGGTTTGTCACTATACGGTCACTTTGTGCCCACTTTAGGTTAAATAGACTGGGACCTACAGTTTAACGTGGATTCTGAACCACTCACAAACATCCATGCCGCCGCCAGGATTCCAACCTGAAGGGCGGCCTGTTGGCCAAGTGGCTAGCGCTCTGGCCTTTGGTATCCCAGGCTTCAGGTTCGAATCCTGGCGGTGGCATGGATGTTTTGTTAATGGTTCGGAATCCACTTTAAACTGTAGGTCCTGGTCTGTTTAGCCTAACGTGTGCACAAAAGGACCGTAGAGCGACAAACTAAACCAAAAATCCAACATGAAGCCTGAGGTACCAAAAGCCAGAGCACTAGCCAATTAGCCATCAGGCAGCCCGCCAAAAAAAGTTTTCAAAAGTATGTAAACGTGATGCATATCTTTCCCGTAAGGTATGTATCATGTCTCATATGTGACGTATAGGAAACGTGTATCATAGATCATTTTCACACAGATCACGGAATTATTATGCATATCGTGATAATGTATTTGATGTTTTTCAAGCACGTGAAAGATACTTGCATACCTTCTTTTTTTCTTCTTTCGTATCCCATATGGTAGACAACAACTTCTAGATCAAATCCAAGAACCGCGTGGTCTCAGGAAAGGAGGAAAGGGGGCGCAGCCTCTGTTGTGATGGAGTACCCGTAGGTAGAAGTCTGACTTGACTCCGAGTTGCTGAAGAAGGAGGGAAGTGCATTCAGGGTGGACATCTAGGGGACTCCCCGCATTTGCGTATCGCAGAAACCCTGGAAACCTCTCACCATGTAGTCCGACTCACGAGGGCAGATGCTGAACATCCCAAACGCCATCGAGTCTTCTCGTTTTTGAGACAGTGTCTACAACAAAGCCGCCAGCGGATTGAACTTCATGATCACCAGCGGCTCCCCGAGTCGGGCACTTGCATATCTGAATAATTTTTTTTTAAATTTTGATTGAAACTTTTCCGGAATGTTTGGAAATTTTTTGAATTTTAAATAATCTTAATTCATAAAAAGAAAAAAAAAATTGTTTGGTACTAGCGAAACATTTTAGCTATTAATTATTTTACATATTCTAGTAAAAAATTTTAAGACTGAATAATCAAATATATAAAACCGTAAAAGTAAAGGAGGCAATGAGTTCAACCAAATTGGCAGTTAAAAAAAAGAATGACTATTAACCGTTCTTCTCAATATAAAATAGGATTATGATATATTAACGGAAGATTTAAATGTTTTTAGCACAACAGTAAATCATCGGATATATTAAATCACCGTAAGAATCTCTATTATGTTTAGATACTAATGTTAATCTCTAAGCATAATAGAAATTTTCTGAGAACTAGCACTTAATTTAATTTTCAAAACGCGTAAAAACAAATGATGTATGTGAATATTAATTTAACCATTGCTTTGAATTATGCATTCACGTCTCGTTGAAGAGATAAGCCGTCAATATGTTCACACATAATTTGAAATTCTTAAGCTGATTTTAATTTTTAATATTCTAATATTTATAATGATCCTCGTTATATTTCTTTGAGACGTGAGGGCCTCAAGTGATTTGGGAAACGGTGTGGCATTGAGTTATGCTATTATGCTTAAAAGGAATTCATTAGGAATTTTTGTTAATGCAATATCACTAACACTGCATTAATTTAAAATGCGATGCTAATGATATTGTTGCATTTTAGCACTTTGAATTGATGAATAAATTAATATAGATAATAATTATATTTAATAAATATGACTTAAATACTTCATTTAATTTTTATTCTCTTTTTAACAATATATGGCAAATAATAATACAGCTTTAATGACCCAGCTTTACATCATAATGAATTAGTGAAATATGTGCTACTATATGCAAATGCGGGCCTGAATTGCCGAGTGCATAGCGCTCTGACTCTCGGTACTACAGGTTTCGGGTTAGAGTCCTGGCGGTGATATGGATACTTGTGGTGGTTCGGAATCCACTTTAAACCGTAGGCCCCGATCTAACATTACCGTAGAGAGTTGCGGGCATATTGTTATTCCGCGTCCATAGCTTATCTTCAAGCTACACGCATCTCCTGGGTAGTGCTAAGTGAGTAACGTCAGTGCAGCGTTTGCCTTAAGGCATCTAAGACGTCCATGTCTGTTTGCCAGCTGCATTAGAAAAAAATATTCAAATGCGAGCCTGAATGGCCGAGTGCATAGCGCTCTGACTCTCGGTGCCACAGGTTTCGGGTTCGAGCCCTGGCCGTGGCATGGATGCTTGTGGTGGTTCGGAATCCACTTTAAATCGTAGGTCCCGATCTAACATTACCGTAGAGCGTTGCGGGGATATTGTTATTCCGCGTCCGTGGCTTATCTTCAAGCTACACGCATATCCTGGGTAGTGCTAAATGAGTAACGTCGATGCAGCGCTTGCCTTAAGGCATCAAAGACAACTGTCTAAATGTTTGCCAACTGTATTAGAAAAAAAAAAAGTGTCACTAGCATTATATTAATTTAAAATGCAATCCTAATTAACGAATTGCATTTTAGCATTTTGAATAAATAAATAAAAATAATAATTATATTTAATATTTATGATTTAAATACTTCATTTAGTTTTTATTCTTTTTGTAACAATATATGGCAAATAATAACACAGGTTTAATGGCCCAGCCATACATCATAATTAATACATATTGTCTTTAGTGCTAACCTCCGAAAAACCTTAACATAAAAATGTCGATTCTGACAAACACAACATGAGTGTTTTTCCAAACGCTCTTGGGAAAACACTCGTGAAATGCGTATATATGTCTTCCTTTCTCTAATGAGTTAATGTTCATTTTTTCATAAGTGATCTTCTATTTCAGGTTTGAAACCAATCTTAATTTTTGTAGGATCAATATTTTTTTCCACTACGTAGTACGAATTCCTTTTAAGCATAATTTTAAGGAATTTATGTTAATGCAATGTTAGTGACATTGCATTAATTTAAAATGCAATGCTAATAATAAAACATTTTAGCATTTTGAATTTTGACTTAAATTTTTTATTTAATTTTTGTTCTCTTTTTAACAATATACGTATGGCAAATAATAACACAGGTTTAACGGCCCAGCTATACATCATAACGGTTTATATATGGTCTTTGGTGCTAACAAATCTAAAAACACCTTATCACAAAACAACGTGTCGATTCTGTAGTTAAAAAACACACTTGTGAAATGCGAATATATGACTTTCTTTCCACATGACTTTCTTTCTTGTAGTTTTTCATGACTTTTTTTTTCTTGTAGTGGCATATTAAGAAGAAAAAAAAATTTCTACTTTTTGAACACCTCCTACCCCATAATCATCCCAACACTCTCTGGAGAGACATCAAAATTGTATTTTCTCCCAATTCTTTCTCACGAAACGGGGTCTCTGTGATACTTTCCGAGCGAATTGATTCCAAATATAGCGTATTAATCATGGAATCGCATGTGTCTTTGTAATTTACAGCAAACGAGTTCCTAGTAAACGTTAAGTATCCTCCTTCACTATGGTGAAAATGGGGTGTCGATGGATTTCGCATTAAGAATATACTTGTGAATATTTGCCATATGCATAAAAAGAAAAACGCTCTAATTTATGTGAATGTTTTTGCTATTTGATAGGGGAAGAAAATACGGTGATTTAGAATCATGGTAAAAGAAATGCACTATGTGTACTTTTTATATATTCATTGATATATAACTGATATATACGGGTCCTGAATGACCGAGTGGCTAGCGCTCAGGCGCTCCGGTACCACAGGTTTCGGGTTCGAGTCCCGGCGGTGTCATGGATATTTGTGGTGGTTCAGAATCCACTTTAAACCGTAGGTCCCGGTCTAATAGGATCGTAGAGCGTTGCAGGGGGCATTGTCACTCCGCGTCCGTTGCCCATCTTCAAGTTACACGCCCCCTGGGTAATGCAAAGTGAATAATGTCTGTGCAGTGTTTGCCTTAAGGCATTCAAGACCAAGTTGTCTAAATGTTTGCCAGCTGCATTAGAAAAAAGATAACTGATAACTGAATAATAATAACATTGATATATACTGAACAATAATTTTAAAATATACCGAAGAAAAAAATGCTAAATAATGAAAAGCATATTATATTCTTTAATATTTTTAATAAATCTGTACATCAGATGTAAATCCTCGTATCTTCAAATTTTTAATCTGTTTATTGCCGTGTCTCTAAAATAAAATATTTAATATAAAACTATCAGATTGTCGCTCAAAAGGTCATTTGCGCACACTTTGGGCTAATTAGAGCGGGACCCTACGGTTTAACAGTGGATTTCGAACTACTAACAAACAGATCTCCAGGATTAACTATCTCCAGGATTCGAACCTGAAGTCTGTCATTACCAAGGTCACAGCGCTTCTCAGATGTCTTATCAAGACCGTTGCAAAAAGTTGAGCCATTCTGCACGTTAACACTGGCCCAGGTGTTTCTCTTTTAGTTCTAATGCAGGACTGGCAAAAATACTTATACAGTTGTCTTTTTGATGCCTTAAGGCAAGTGCTGTACCGACGTTACTCTTTTAGCGCTACCCAGGAGGTGCGTGTGTTGAGAAGCAATTATGCTACGGACGCGGAAAACAATATTCCCGCAAAGTTCTACGATACTGTTAGACAGGGACCTACGGTTTTAAAGTATATTCGAACCACTACAAACAACTATGGCACCGCCGGCTTTTGAACGAATCCTGTGGTATTAAGAGCGCCAGAGAGCTAGCCATTCAGGCCCCACTGGACCAGGTGTTGTGACAATAATTTAGAATAGATCAGAGACGCACACATTTGCAAATACAGCCCTCGGGACACCAGAGAAAAAAAAGACTTGAAAATTTAAAGTTTCCTTTTATAGTATGTATAATATAGTGAAACATAAATCCTGTAATAAAAAGTAAATAAAACATTTAATCATGGAACATTTCATTGATTAAATAGTTATTTTTTCAGCAACCAATCTTTTCAGTAACCAATCTCAATTTAAATAATTTTCAATTTGCCAAGTTATGTTTGTTCAGAAATATATGTTGATCCATGTAGTTTTGCCTATTTTTTAGTGTATTATGTAGCAATAACAGCAGCTACTAATTTTGTTGAGCAAAGAACTTTAAAAATCAGCATGCTTTTTTGCAATGTCAAAAATACATACCCAAATTCTTGTAACGAATATTTGCCGATGTTGAACAACTGATATAGTTTATTAGTTCTTGTCTAAGTAGCAATACATTTAAAAACATTAAAATATTTTTTGTAATATTTAAATAGTGCCAGCAGATTTTTAATTTTATATGTGTTGCATACGTTCCACAGAAATGCGTATATAAAAAAATCCCAAAAAACTTTTACGTATAATTTAAATTAATTAACGATATTTTAAATTTCTGATGGGTTCCGTAATTTTCTAAAATCGTATAAAACCCAAACAACAAGCCTAATTTAAAATCTTAAAAAGTTTTCAGATATTTAGCGACTTTTTTTAGTTCTAATTCCAACTTAGGTCTTGGATCTAAGGCAATCGTACATTATTCATGGATGTTTGTAGTGGTTCGGTAAGCCACGGACGCGGAGTAACAAAGTCTAATATTGGAGCGTTGCGGGGACCTACGATTTTAAACCACTCTGGGCCCGGGTATTTGAACCCATACCTATGGTACCAGGAGCCAGTTTGCCATAAGACATTTCAAAAACTTAGAAAACTGCCTAACTAAAAATTTCTAAAATCTGAGAAAAAAAATTCATATGTAACTTAAACTTTCATTTATTTCTGACATTGTATTCAAATGCTTAATTCATTTCATTTCCTTTTGTTAAAAGTAATATATGATAGTGATTAACAAACGGGAAACTGGTTTTGCGCCATTTGCAAAAATTATCATTACAGAATGATATCTGAAGTGGATACAATACTATCATTGTTATACAATCAAAGTGAAGACCTTTTCTTGATCTGTAGTAATGATTTAATTTAGAAGAATATAGAAATTTCTGGCTTACGTCACAAACTTGTTTTTATTGCCAATATGCATTTAAAATTGTTGGTATTATTTCATTTCAAATTAAAAGTGAATTAAATAATCAAAAAAGAAAAAATTTTCCACACGTTTTCCATTTTATTAAAGATGAATTGATATGTGCTCTTAATGCGATAGATTTTTTAAAGTTGCAATTATGCCTTCATCTAATGGCTGAACAAAGTTTGTTGTACTGGACCAAAGAAATAAAGAAGTTTTTTTAGACGAAATACAAGTCATAGCTTTAAAATGGCATAAAAATAATCCAGATAAAAAATTCCAAATTATTATAATCCGGTTTTAACTACGGTAAAAATCAATTTTTAAGTAGATAAAACCAGATATCTAATACTCTATGTTTTTTAATCTTTCAATAAAACGTGTTTTTAAAAAATTCTCAACAAATAACTTTTATAAAAATTGACACATGATGCACTAAATGTAATATTTGCTAGGATGCAGTAAGCGTGACATTTATCATTGGATTACGCAGATTTCAGAATCACATTGGAAAGGTTTTACTTTTTATATTGAATGTATTATGCTTATATCATTACTGCATATGTATGCTACACTTGTTAGGAAGTGTTTCATAACATTATTGAATTATATCGATACTGAATGCTTAAAAAACATATCATTACTGGATGCTTATAAGCTACTGAATGCATTTATACTGGATGTTACTGTTATGCTTACATCATTCCTGGATAACTTATAAGCTACTGAATGCATTTTACTGGATGTTACTGTTATGCTTGGCATCATTACTGGATGCTTATAAGCTACTGAATGCATTTATACTGGATGTTACTGTTATGCTTACATCATTAATGTTTTTATACATACACTTCATTTACCGTTACTGGATGCTTGTTTTATACTGTTATGCTACTGAATGCATGCTTATACTACTGGATGGTTACTGAACGCCAGATCATTACTGAATGCTTTTATACTGGATGTTACGTCATTTACTGTTATGTATTTATACTGGAGGTTCGTTGCTTGGATGTTTATATACTGGATACTACTGTTATACGTACATCCTTACTGGAGACCTTATACCCGATCTACTGTTATGCTTATATCATTACTAAAGAAGTGCTTATTTTGAAATCTCCCCAGTTAATCTGGATGGAGAACAGGAATGCCCTTGCTACACTGCATTGAAATTTTAGTTCCCCCACTTTTGTCTGTAACCCCCTTCCCCAAGTGATGATATAGGGTGAGCCAGGGCACCTCATCCTCCGAACCCAACAAAAAAGACATTCGGTCCTACAGATTTATCATAAAAAGGAAGTTTCTAGGTTCGGCTTCACTGGTCAGAGTTTCAAAATTCAGTACAAAAACCAATGTGCTTTTGCCAGATCCTTAATCGAGGGAAGCATGTTTGATAATTTCAATACTGATAAATAAATACAACTTGTTAAAAGAAAGTTTCATGTCAATTCATTAAACTGAGGCGCGCTGTATTTAATTTCACCCTTAAGTATTTATTTCATGAAAGCATATATATATATATATATATCATAATTTGTATCATAATATTTTCATTTGATTATAATAAATAATATCACGTCTTTCAATATAAATTTGAAAAAAAAGAAAGTGAAGGAATACTGTTGTCATTGTATATAAAAATTAAACACGAATTATACGATGAAACTACTTTTGATTCAATGCATTTTTATATTTATTTCATTTATTAATTTTTAATTTTATGCATCTTTTTATAGTTAAAATATAACGCGAAAAAAAAATTTATAAGCAGTCTGGATTAAATAATATCGAAGGTTTCCGGTATTCAATACTATAAAATTGTGATATAAGTGTAAAATATTTTTATTTTTGCGTTTTATTTTTTAAAAAATCAATTTTATACAAAAAAATCCTATATTTTTGATGAAATACATTTTTATATTTTTTTTTTATTTTATTTATTAATTTTTGAATTTTATGCATCTTTTTATAGTTAAAAATATAACGCAAAAAGAGGTTTATAAGCAATCTAAATTAAATAATGCCGTAGATTTCAGTATACAATACTATAAAATTGAGATATACGTAAGCGTAAAATATTTTTTTTGTGTTTTTATCTATAAAAAATAAATTTTATATAAAATAAACCCTGTATCAGATCAAAAAGCCTTCTAGTTCTAAAAAGGGTAAAAGGGCCAACAATTAAAATTGTCATGAAATTACACACACAAGAATATAGGAATAATTATTCCATAAAAAACAAATAATATTACTCAGAAATATTTATAAATAGCAAGAATATAATTAAAGTATGTTTTGCAAGGAGTACGTGGAAAGTAAAAGCATATTTCTCTCAATTTTTCCTTAAAACAAAAATAGACGGAAATCAATCAGTTTAAGCAATAAAAATGTATGGTAACAACAAACTTATTAATAAGAACATTAAATGCTTTGTCACGTAATTTACAAGAAATTCGGGTGGAATAGATTATAATTTTTTTAAAAAATGCATGCGACAAAAAAGAAATAAATGATTATGAACGAAAACAAAATTAAGTATGAAAAATAACCGAAATTTATTTAAAAGAATTGCATTTGCACTTTTTTTTTTTCAGATTAAAGTTGGTGGGATTCTATATGTCTAATTAATACCAATAATTAACATTTTCACGTTTGCTAACTATATTGTAATAAAATATTCGAAATTTTAAAAAATGGAAATGTATTTGATATAACTTATAGAGTTATATTAGCATAATTCATATATTAAATGACAAAAATTATTAAAAAATTTTGTAAAACCAATGACTGTTTCTCATGCTATTGTAAATTAGAATATGAAGAGAAATAATCCGAGTTTTTTGCACATTTTTAAAAAAATTTTTGCTTTTTTTTTTATTTCCGATATATTTTGATTTTTATCCTATATTACATATTAAAACCAATGTATCTGAATTGTATTATGAACGTTAAAATTTTTTTTTATTAATATTTTATTCTATTTAAAAAATTATTCAATCTTTGAAACCTGTCGTGTTGACAATGTCAGATTTTTTACTGAAATTTTTTTTAACATTTTAAAAAGGTTAATGAACTCAGTGAGTAGACAGAAAAAGGAATAATTAAAAAATAAATGTTTAGGTTAAATTAATTTTAACGATTTTGATTTTAAAAAAGATAAATCCAATATAATAGTTAGATACAATTATAAAAATTTTTGGCGGAATCCGCTATTTGTAAGTGCTATTCTACGTAGCATTTTTTTTTTTTTTTTTAGGTTTTTTTTTTTAAAAAAAGTAATATGTAGAATTTTTTTAAATAAGAAATACTATTGAATTCTTAAATAATATCGTTAAAAATTGTTATATTTTTAAAATAAAAAGGAAAATTATAAATTAAAATTTTTCCCATTTTTTTTCGAAAGCCACACAAATATTTTATTTAAAGTAAGAATCTATTTTAGTTAAGAAATTTAATATCTTTATTTAAATTTTGCTTGTATTTGTAAAATTTACATAAAAAATAAATTTAAAGTTTAAACATTTTTTTTGCTTAGAATAGTTCTTAGATTATTATTAAATATCAGAATGTTGAGTTTTTATAGCCTTTTTTTTTTATTTGTCGTCTTCTAATAATAAATAATAATAATTTAATTATTTTTAGTTTTTAAAATTTAAGAATTAATTTCTTTTCATTAACTTAATGTTAGTTCATATAAGTTCTTGCTTGCATAAAACTTTATTGTTAAGTATAAAGACATTTTTTCTTCTAAAACAAAAGTTTTACTATTATGTCTACATAATTAATTAAAACAAATAAAATATATTAACATAACTTCTTTGAAATATGTTACGGTTCTCTAAAAAACCCTTAACTATTCTTCCATTTACGTAACATAGCAAAAAGTTATTCTCAATAATAGGATATATTTTTTATCTAATTAAAATTTATATAGCAATAATTATACTGCTGTATATTTAAAAAAAATTATTAAAATAAATTAGAAAAACTTACCGGTTGTCTTTACTTGGGGATTTTTTTTTTTGCTCTTCTTTGAAATAGAGTTTGTTTCAAAATGAAATATCCAATTTGAATTTCTGTAACTTTCAACAAAGTTGTTGTTTCTTTCACAAATAATCTTAATAAACAATATGCATTTCAACGCAATGAGATCAAAATTGAAGAATTGGATGTCACCACACAATTATCAGAGTTCACTTGCTTTATTATTAAGACACTTTCTTTTTTGAAGTTGTTTATATTCTAAACAATTTCCAATTTCCCGATCTCAAAATTAATTCTTAGAAAGTTATGACACAAATGATAACACCTTGCAATGATGAATAGGTTTAAATTACAGTTAAGCAAAATACAATATAAAAAGTTCTGATTTTTGCAAAGTTTGGAAGTTCTACTACTTTAAAAAATCAAATTTTCATTGCAAAGAAGATAGGTACTTTTAATTTAAATTATTCCACATTCATATAAAGATTTTTTTAATAATTTGCAAGCAAACTTAAATTTTTGCTATAAGTAAATTAGAAAAATGGTAACAGGTTATATTCTTCAAAACTTAATCAATATTACGTCACTGTTAATTTGACTGTTTTCAAAAATTCAATCCCATGAATCTATCAATAGAATTCTAACCACATGTTCATCGAAACTGTCCAATGTCACCACGTTATATTAATAATTAAATTTAATTATTTCAGTCCTAATTTAAATCAAACCAGAGGACTATCACCAACGCACTTCAAAATTATTTGTAAACACACACTTTTCAAAAATCGAATCGATCAATCGAATTTTTAGACACATGTTCATCGAAACATTACAATATCACCACGTTATATTTATAAATCAAATTTAATTACTTCAGTCCTGATTTAAATCAAACCAGATGACTATCACCAAAACAACATCTGTAAACACACACTTTACCAAACATTGAATCATCACTCTTGGTGATGTCACATGTCAACACATCAGTCACCGGAAAAAAACAGCGCGCTTGTCAAAGCGATGTAAACAAACCGAATTCCGTCGATAATTTGTCGGGAGTAAAACGTTTTAACACAGTTCGTCGAATGTGGCGCGATCGTTTGAGACCATTTCGCGATCTTAAATCCTCACGTGGTAGAAATCACTGAAGCGTTTCGATGCGCTGTCAATAGAGGGCGCCACACTAGCGTGGTTTTGAAGTGACTTCAAAACATCCAATCAACGGGACAATTGAGCTTAAATTTGATTGAAGGGTGATTATTTAACCGTTTAACGATTATTTAACCGCTTAATTATCCACCATTCTTTTTCGAATGGTGGATAAACGGGAACGTTTTAAATTTGAATTCGAATTGTAGACCAAAAAACGCGAGTCAATTGGATGTAATTTGCTACTTTTGAATTTCTTTGAATGATAGAATAATAAGATTAAAAAAAAAAAAAAATTATCCGTAGCTCAAAAATATAAAAAGTGCATAATATCAAAAAAAAAAAAAAATAAATAAATAAATAAATAATAACTTTATATTTCTATCAAAAAAATTTTATTTACCAAAATATAATGTTGTTGTTGTTGTTATCGTGTAAATGGATTTAAAATATAATTATCAATGTTAGATCAAGTCAAAAAGTCTTCTCGATAGCGGCCGCAAGCAATGGCGCCGCTTCACTATACAGGACTTCTCTTAAGTTGGACTTCTCTTCGATTGGCACCAAACCCAATTGCAAAACATGGGGAGTGAGTGTTGGGCACTCTAAAATGTACTTAGGTGTTAGGAAAGCGTTGCGGCAATTTCTGCAGGGGATGTATTCCCTGGTCTTGTCTGGGAGAATCTTCATCGCTCTGTATTGATTAGTTCTGAGTCTGCTAATAACTGATGTCAGCTTCCTAGGGCAGTTGAAGTCCGTGATGAGTGGCTTCTTAAAGTTATGAGGAATGAGTCGGCTTTTGGCAACTGCGTTAGCATCTGCAAGGTGTGATGGTAGTCCTGGGTTGATCATTGTCCCTGGCTTCTTTGGCTAAAGTGTCAGAGCATTCGTTGTCCTCAATGTTGACATGTGCGGGAATCCATTGAAGATGACATGATTTGCCTCTACAGTGTAGAGTCTCTAGCAGAACATTTATGGCGGAGTGATGTTAGTATCTCCATTTTTAATTGCTTCAGAGCCGACTTGCAGTAATTAAAAATGGAGATACTAACATAACAAAATATAATGTATCAGTTGAATATAACAATTTTCAAAACTACTTTCATAGCATTTCGAATTTATATGATTATAGGTTATTTTTAAGGCCGAGTGGCTAGCGCTCTGATGCTCGGTACCACAGGTTTCGGGTTCGAGTCCCGGCGGTGCCATGGATGTGTGTAGTGGTTCGGAATCCACTTTAAACCGTAGGTTAATATGATGGTAGAATGTTGCTGGAGTATTATTACTCCACGTCCGTAGCTTATCTTAAAGCTACAAGCACCTCCTGGGCAGTGTTAAGTGAGTAACGTCGGTGCAGCACTTGCCATAAGGCATCAAAGACCATTATCTAAATGTTTGGCAGCTGCATAAAAAATTTTTATTTTTAAAATTTAGAATTAAAAATGAACAGTGGAGTATTTCAACTTTTTAAATTTAATCAATTCAAAAACTAAAGAATTCAATTCTAAAACTGAAATTGTTGAACATCGAAAACCCATCGCTATCCACCAAATAAACACAATTATTCATGCACAGCATTAACATGCATTAAAGCACATTTGCACATGTATTAATTTGCTGTAAATACAATTTATTTATACTGTTTGAAAGATTTTTGATTGATATTGTTGTAAATAAGAATAGGGAAAGTCGGGTAGTATCGGACGGATAAGCTGTTAGATTAAAAAATACTTTTTAAAGCTTATTTAAGCTTTAAATTTGATTGAAGGGTGATTATTTAACCGTTTAACGTGCATTCTTTTCAGGTGGTGGATAAACGGAACGTTTTAAATTTGAAATTCTTCAAATTGTGCACCAAAAAAAGGGCGTGTCAATTGGATGTAATTTGCTAGTTTGGGATTTCTTTGAATGATAGAATAATAGAATTTAAAAAAAAAAAAAGATTATTCGTAATTTAAAAATATAAAAATGTATACCATTAAAAAAAAATCTTTATATTTCCATCTAAAAATTTTATTTATAAAAATATAATGTATTATTTGAATATAACAATTTTCAAAACTACTTTTATAGCATTTTGAATTTATATGATGATATGTTATTTTTAAAAATTTAGAATTAAAAATTTGGAATTAAATATATTAATACAAACATTTTTGCAATGGAGTATTTCAACTCTTTTTTTAATTTAATCAATTCAAAAACTAATGTTTTAAATTGTTAAAAGTCGGAAACCTATCGCTTACCACCAAGTAAGCACAATTATGCATGCACAACATTAACAAGCATTAAAGCACATTTGCCCATATATTAATTTGTTGTAAATACAATTTATTTATACCGTTTGAAAATTTTATTTCAAATGGTGAATAAATTGAATAATTCAAATGGTGAATAATTTACCACAATATCAATCAATGATGACTTTTGATTGATATTGTGGTAAATAAGAATAGGGGAAAGTCGGGTAGTATCGGGCGCATAAACTTCTAGATTAAAAATACTTTTAATGCTAAATTGGATCAAATTGTATGCGATACAAAATTCACATGATGAATTGCATGGGATACAAATTGTATAGATTAATTGTTTTATTAAAATACCTTTTAAAACCAATTTTTTTAAGAGAAAAATATCGATGTATTCTTATACTTAGTACAGACATTATATTTTCATCAATTTTATTTGTTGTTGTAATTAATCCTCAGTGTCCTGTAGTATGGACGGACATCCCATGAGTAATCTACTCATGGATGGAGGGAAAGGGGAGCAGTTTCTGTTGTGATGCAGCACCCGTAGGTAGAATTCTGACTTGGCTCCGTAAACCTCCTTGGATTCCGAACGATTACAAACATCCATGGCACCACTGAGACTCGAACCCGAAACCAGGGTGCCGAGCGCCAGACACGCGGGCCATTCAGGCCCATTTTATTTGCGGAGTGTAGTATCAGACATGAAAAAAATATGCAATATAATGATTACTTTTGGTTTCAATGATAAATTTTTATTATAAGTCGCGAGTTATTTTTTTGAAGCCATTTATAAAAGTACAATTTATACAGGTCTTAAAAATACTTGAGGAAGAATAAACACACAATAGGATTGTGACATTTCCACCTCTAGTAGATGGCAACTTACCTGCTTTTTTCCCCTGTAATTGACATTATTTGGGTTTGTTAATAGGATGCATGACATTATGGTGTCATCTATATTAAAATCTTCGAATGACCAAAGTTGTACTTGCCCATTAGTTCAGTTTATTTCTCAAAAAACGGGCCTGATGGCACTCGGTGCCCCAGGTTGTGGGTTCAAGTCCCCGGCGGGGCCATAGATGTTTGTAGAAGTTCGGAATCCACTTTTATACCTTACATATAGTTTTATAGGTCCCTGTCTAATATGACTGTAGAGCGTTGGGCGTCGGACTGACAACCTACCCAGTGAAAAGTCAGCGTCAGTCAGACTTCTACCTACGGGTACTTCATCACAGCAGAAGCTACCCCACCCCACCCTTTTCCATCCTTCCATGAGACCATAAGCTTCTAAATTAAAAAGGCGGCCTGATGTCCAATTGGCCAGGGCTTTGGCATTTGGTACACAGGCTTCAAGTTCGTATCCTGACGGTGGCATGGATGTCTGTTAGTAGTTCGGAATCCACGTTAAACTGTAGGTCCCAGTCTAATTAGCCTAAACTGTGAAAAAATGACCGTAGAGTGACAAACCAAACCTAATCTAGATTAAAAATACTTTTTTAAAGCTTATTTGGATCAAATTGTATGTGATACAAAAATGTCATTTGTTTTATGAAAATACCTCTTAAATCAATTTTTCTAAGAGAAAAATATCGATAATTTTGTTTGTGGAGTACCTTAACAGGCATTAAAAAATATACATAAGTGTAATTACTTTTTGATTTCAATGATAATTTTTTATTATAAGTCAGAGTTATTTTTAAAAATATTGTACCTACGAGGCAGACTTCTACCTACGGGTGCTTTATCACAACAGAAGCTAAATTGCAGAACGACGAATCAAACATTTTCACTTTGAAATAACATCGTCTTTGCTTTCACCAGACGATCTTGTAAAACAATTTTTACATTAATATTTCTTCTGAAATAAATTTTTTAATAGTTACTCAATCATTTTGAAAATAAATAGTATGCATAAAACTCATGGAAAAAATTGTAAAAAAAAAAAAAAAAATTTCGAAAAAAATTGCAAAGAAAAAAAATTTTGGAAAAAAAAAAAGCCTTCGGTAAAAAATGTAAAGCAAAAATTGAAAGTGATAATGGAAATGAAAAACCCAGCTCCCCAAAACAATGCCCATATATTTTATGGGTAAAAATGTGTATGTCCCATGTTAACAATACAGCCTCTGGTTTAAATATAGCGTCGTTTGGAACTTCCTTTCTTCAGCTCTGGTTACTCGGAAGTTGTTGCAACTTGTGTCAAACATGAGACTATACTACCCACTACCCATGCCTTTTACTACCCATTACCCATGACCAGTACTGCCCTCTGTCCGATATTACCCAACTTTTCTTTGTATAAATCTATTTCTAAAGGTATTAATATTGGGAATCTATTAAAGGTAAATTAGTACTGTTATTAATAATAGCATTATTATTATTTTTAGATTTTGATAAAAGGTAAAAAAACTTGAAAAAGGATCTTTTCCTAGATTAAATATTTAAATAATAGGTTAAAAGTTGTTTTTATTAGTATTTTTAACAAAAAGTTTTTTTTGTTTTAATGTAGGTGGAAAACACTTACACAGTTGTCTTCGATGCCTTAAGGCAAGCGCTGCACCGATGTTAATCACCTGGCACTACCCAAGAGATGCGTGTAGCTTGAAGATAAGCTACGGACGCGGAGTAACAGGACCTCCGCAACGCTCTACGATCCTCTTAGACCGGGACCTACGGTTTAAAGTGGATTCCGAACCACTACAAACATCCATGCTAGACAATCGGGACTCGAACCCGAAAACCTGGGGCACCGAGTGCCAGAGCGCTAGCCACTCGGCCTTTCAGGCCCTATTTTTACCGAAAATTTGTTGCAAAATTTATTATAAATTCTAAGAGATTGGTCAAAGAATATTAATTTAAAATTTTCCTCAATTAAGTAGTTATTATAGCTGCCAAATAAATATGTTTTGAAGCGAAAACCTATTTTGGGCAAAAAAAAAAAAAAAATAAATAAATAAAATGAAAATTATAAATATAAATAAATAAATAAAAATAAAATAAAAGCTTTTTTAACTAATATAATTTTTGCCTCTAATTTGCTACTAAAATTAGTATAAAATAAACAAATACTAAAACATGTATAATATTCAACATCACAAAATATTTTTTGCTATATTATTCACTCTATATTAATAAATATAGGATGAATAGCTTTCAAGGACAATTTACAGTGAGTACATTATATACAGTCAGTATACAGTGAGTGACCCACGGGAATAAAAAATCCGTGTATATCTCTCCTGGGAAATCAATGAATTGGCAAATCGAGGTAAAATATGATACAAATGGTAATATCTACGTTAAAATTAAAAAGTTTTAATTGAAATTTGCATAGTATTAAAACATTTTACAATATAATTATCAATGTATATCCTTAGTTAATATTGCTTTATAATGAACAAATATGTAGCTTTTTATTATAAAATAAATTATTTTAATTTTCTTCTGATTTTCATATTGTTGTAGAAAATGAAATTATATAATAATTATGTATCGCAAATATGTATATTAAGTACATACATTGATATTGTAAAGTCTCGGCTTATACTAGACCTATAACGGCTTTAAGACGAGAGCCACTTTTCAAGTTTATGGGAACATGAAGATATGATTCGGACGTGAATAGCACTACCCCCATAATGCTCTACGATCCTATTAGACTGGAACCTATGGTTTAAAGTGGATTCCAAGCCACTACAAACATCCATGGCACCACCAGGATTTGAGCCCAAAAGCTGTGGCACCGAGCCAGCCATTCGGCTATCAGGCCCCTACAACCACAATGTAATTTATATAAAAACTGCAGCTGGATTGGTTTTTAAATAAACTAACAATTAGTCTAAATTGAATAATTAACTATTGATAATATATCATATATCAATATACTAAAAAGAAGATATATCTTGCAATTTAATAGCATCGTATCGAAATATTATCTTTGAAAATCGAGAAAAAGCATGGTAAACAGAAAGATCTCCCACTTCTTAAGCTGAAACAGCTGACGCATTTGCTGACCATTCTGAGTTGACAAAAACACATGTTGATAAGTCAGGGATTTAATCCGAATGGAAGCGATGAACCAATGTAGCCATGGCCAGTAATAGGACGAAAACATGATTCATCCAGTCCTCTCTCCAACAGCACTCTCTTTCCAGACATTTTAATCTCCAGATGACAAAATCCTCTGCTTTTCTGATGAGCAGTATGGCTCCTTCAATAATAATTCGTGAAATAAGATGGCTGATTCAAAAATACTAATCATTAGTATATGAGAAGTAATCGAAATTGATTCTAATTTTGTATATCTAACAAAACATTTATTGATTCCTAATTGAGGCCCGGTTTATAAACATTTTAAATTTCTGGAAAAGAAAATCTACATATATTTGTCAATCAATTTGATCTACATATATTTACCAATCAATTTGATCTACATGTATTTGTCAAGTAGCATTTTCGGACAGGAATATTATACAAAAATTGACGAATAGAAACAATTTAATAAATCACATTTATGCTTGTTTATTACGAAAATGGAATCCATATTAAAAGACTTCTTAAAGCAATTAATTAATCACGCATTGAGACCGATATTTCATATACTTTTCATTTTATTAATATATACAACTAACTCCCTGGCACTACAATCCATGTTGGACCATGACCGTCTGCCTACTGACAGCTTCCGAAAACAGCAGATTTTTTCTTTTTACTGGGTAGGGTTGTCATCCTATTCTCTACAGTCATATTAGGTCAGGACCTACGGTTTAAAGTGGATTGAGAACCACTATAAGCATCCATGGCGCCGCTGTGGACGAAACACCTGTGGCATATGTATATATATATATATATCTTTCCTCTTAGTACATTCTTCTCTCAACAACATTTTAATCTGCAGATGACAAAATTTTCTGATGAGCAGTATGGCTCGTTCCCTCTTACGTAAAATAGAATGGCTGATTAAAAAATACTAATCATTAATATCTGACAAGTAATAGAAATTGATTCCAATTTTGTAAATCTAACAAAACATTTATTGATTCCTAATTAATACGCTTTTATTAGTTTCATCTGTATGTTTGTTTGTTTGTAACTGACTCTTTCGGGCTCCATTTTGCCCTACTTTAAGCGATCAGTTTTAATTTAAACGTTGTAGACTTATCAAGGACCGACGACACTAAAATATTTTGATAAGTTTATTATCTCATCATGATTAGGATCGCCAGGATGAGTGATTTTATTTTAACTTATGAAGAACAATTTAACCATGTAGAATGAAAGTACCTAAGGACTTTCAAACCTACGTGGGACAGTGGCACAACGGATAACGCGCCTGACTACCGATCAGAGATTCCCTGTTCGAATCCTGGCTGGCTCGACATATTCGCATTTAGCCTTTGTTTTACTCACAATTAAATTATTGGGAGAACTATAGTTCCAGTCCTCCGTACCGGGACCTCATTTAAATATTATAGTTTTTACTTAAAAACACGCTTTTAGAGTTAACCAAACTAAAAGTAAAAAATCATTGTTAACATGAGAATAAAATGACTGACGAGAAAATGAATGTCACTGCTCTAAAAGTGTGGGGTGCTCGGTATCATTCGTTATAATTTTCACTAGTTTCATTCCGAAATGCAGAGTTAGTTTAAAATTGTCATACAAAGCACCCCTCGATTTTAGAACAGTGACATTCATTTTCTCGTCAGTCATTTTATTCTTATGTTAACAACTTTTTTTACTTTTTAGTTTGATTCACTAAAAAAAGCGTGCTTTTTTTTATGATGAGATCCGAAGAGGCCTGGCTTATAAACGTCTTAGATTTCTGGAAAAAAAAATCTCAACTCGGAATCACATAAAGAAATTAATCTAAAGTATGCCAGAAAGATCGCGATATTCCTGTAATCGAGAAAGTCATCATTGCGTTCGAAGAGGAGGATTGAAAATGTGACCCCCTCCCCCCCCCTAATGTCACCTCTGGGTACTCCATTCTAAATTACAATGGATTCAAAGTGAAAAAACGTCGGTGCTTTTTAACAGTCCGATACATTATAATTACTAATTACCTATTCCGACACTTTATAACACATAGCCAATTCTGTTACAATAGGTATTTTCTGGAAAACTTTCAGATTTTGTTGAAAGGTTTAAATGTGGTACATACAGTTTATTTCTATTCAGATAGGTATGTTCATTTCAATGCATTGTTATTTAGATTGTTATTTGCATTTGTATATAGAGCCAATTCTAAAATATAACGAGTTCTTAGTAATCTCATAAGTTTTTATAAAAATAAAGAAAGAAATTTTGTCAATAAAGCTTTGTACTGGGTGCTGAGTTTAGATTGATATTAATTTTTAATGTATGTTTTTCTTACCCTAATAACAATCTAAATAAAAATGCACTGAAATGTAAATACTTTTCTGGATCAACATGTATTTGTGAATAAATATTTTCACTCATTAACATCCAAAATCCATAAACCAAAACAACTGACTGACGAGTTTTTGCTTTGTCACTGCAAAAATCGAAAAATACGTGCTAACTGGAATAGGTTCGGAATCCACTTTAAGCCGTAGGTCCCGGTCCTCATATGATAGATCGTCACGAAGCCTACTCGGGTTTCTCTCACCCACATCATTTCCAAACTATATAGAGGCAACTCTGTGGTGTAGTAGTAGTGTCCGGCATCTAGGGACGGACACCCTATGAGTAGTATACTCCTGGATGGAAGGAAGGGAGAAACGTCTTCTGTTTTGATGGAGTGCCTATAGGTAGAAGTCTGACTTGACTCTGAGTCACAGAAAATGAAGGACAGTGTCTTCAAGGATGACTACTTAGCATTCGCGTATCGAATGGGAGAAAACTCAAAAACTCCCACTAGGTAGAACGACTAACGAGCGAAGATGCTGAACATCACAAACGCCCTCGAGTCTCCTAGTTTTTTGAAACAGTGTCTACCACAAAGCTGCCAGCAGACTGAATCTCAGCCCCAATGCTCACCAGCGGCGCACATTGCCCTCAGTCGGGTTAATTCTTTTTAGGGTTTGTTATACTAAATAGTTATATTATATTATTTAAATATATAAATGCAAATATAAGATAATTTCAAAATGTTCTTTTTTAAGTGTGGGGCTTTCAATCAATTTATATTTAGCATATGCAGCCAATGGACTTGGATTCCTGATATAGATGCACACACTACAACCCATGGGCTGCACATGACTCATTGTTACTTTTCAAGCACCCTCCTCGTTGAATGTCTGCTTTACTTTAAAGGGTCATTTTTTTTTTTTCTTTCTAATGCAGCTGGCAAACACTTAGGCAGCTTGGTCATGGATGCCTTAAGGCAAGCGCTGCACAGACGTTACTCATCACTTTACATTACCCAGGAGGTGCGTGTAACTTGAAGATAAGCCACGGACGCGGAGTAAAAATGCCCCCGCAACGCTCTACGATCATAATAGACCGGGACCTACGATTTAAAGTGGATTCCGAACCACAACAAGCATCCATGGCACCGCCGGGACTCGAACCCGAAACCTTTGGTACCGAGCGCCAGAGAGTTAGAAACTCGGCCATTCAGGCCCCACTTTAAAGAGTCATATGCTGGATAATTTTCTTGAAGATTTTTAGATGTTAAAACATGGAGAACTTTTGTTAATTACTAGTTACGTTAGTTACTAGTTACGTGGAGTTATGTTTTTAAGACTTATTTATTTTCAATCTGTATGATTTGCTTTTTTTGGAAAATAAATTCTTACGAAAAGTAGAAACCTTGGATCAAGTGAATAAAAACATGTTTACTGACTTCCAGTCGTCTCCACATGTCCAATCCTATGCAGCTGTTGCTGAAGATCTTGCAAACCACTTTTCTGGAACCCGAAGGAATTAGGCTTAAGAAGCTTCTTCCCGTTTATCTGTAAGCTGCTACCAGAGAATCTTTTGGACATGAACGTCAGTGGCAGAAATTGAGCTTTGGCGCCATTTTTATTGCAACTTGTTTTATGATTCAGAGTATCCACCATTAAATATATCATATATTTTTTTCAAATATTTCTCTTAATACACATTAATAAAATACACTAGAATCTCTTTAAGTTGAACCTCGATAAGTCGAAAATCTCCAAAACTCGAAAAAATTTTTTGTTCCCTTCCTTCAAGCCCCAAAACCTCCATTACTCGAAATTTCAACCCTCTATATGTTGAAATAATCCCCACAAGCCATTTTGGTATATATTTTCCCTCCGTAACTCGAAAAAAAAAAATTGGGCCTCTGTATCTCGAACATTAGCAATGTTTGATTTTGTAACCTTTACAACTCGATCATTTGAAACTAATTACCTCTATAGCTCGAAAAAAAATAAATTACCGACTTTAAGGATTTGCCGACAATGCACGTCATTGTTTCTTAGAAAACAATGCATGAATATATAGTAAATAGAATAACCAATTCTATGAAATAGCAACACGGCAGAAAAAGAATTTTCTGTTCTTCACAGCTTAAATAATGCTATAGATAGGGAACGATCGAATTGTCTAAAGAAAAAAATAAAAAATAAATAATAATAGCTGACTTTTTTTTTAATAAATAATATTTTTAATTTTAAGGTTGTTTCGGAATAATTTTGATTTTTTAATGCAGTACATAATATAATTTTTAAGTTGCCAATAAACATGTTTATTACCTTTGTAACTTGAATTTTTATTTATTTTACCTCTCTAACTCAAAATAAGTTAGAAAGAATCTAAACCTCTACAAGTCGAATATTTCCTTACAAAATCCGCATTAAGTCGAAATCCTCCATAAGTCGAAAACTCTTATAACTCGCATTATTTGGCGTCTCCCTTGAAGTTCGACTTACAGAGGTTCTACTGTATTTAATTTTTTTGAAAATATCGTTGTATGTTTGCAAGTTTTTTCCCCACCGTATGAGACCAATACGTTTACTTTAGCGGCGTTGATTTTAGCAAATGTTAAAAAATTGCACTATTTAGAAATATTGAATATATTAGATTTAGACCCACTATAGACATTTTTTGGAATGAAAAATTGAAACATAATGAGATATTATTTTTTGTGTTTATTATTGTTCTTACATGTAAACGTAGATAATATTATAATAAGGTTACTAAACGCACATGTTAAATAAATATACAACACTAAAAATGAAATATAAAAAATATATAAATATGAACGAAATAAAAATAATGAAATCGTTAAAAAATATTTATCTTACTAGTGTGTTATTTGTTTCTCCACTCTTTCACTTAGATCGATCTTTAATCGATCTCAATTTGGGTATTTGCGCATCGTAGTTGTTGTTGCAGGTTAGTGTCCGTTATGTTTGAGCGTGTTTTGTATTGAGTCAATTTCCTTTCAAAAATTAAACAATTCGCATGTGTGAAGTTGAATCAAAAGCGCTAACAGCTTAAAGGCTCGTGCCCACCGAGGCGAAAAGATTTAAGCGACAAAATTTGACCAATCACTTGCCTCACCACGTTCGCCTGAAACCGGTTTGAAATGCACCGCTTCGAGTTCACCAACCTTTCAACTCGAAGCGGAACTTCACTAGGCGTAATGCTATTTTCGACGTTTCGCTGTGAAGGGATCGAAAAATTTTCTCGCCTGCATCATGTCGCGTCGTCGCCTGTTGCCTCGGTGGGAAGGAGCCTTAATAGCTACAACTAAGAGTCTGGTTTGCTCTGATATCAACAATCCACTGTGTGTATCTAGGGATGGTCCTACGTCACTGCAGTCACTTAAACATAGAACCTGTTATATAGATGTTCCAAGATGCGCGTGTATCATGAGTTTGCAATATATAATTTAATTATTCTACGAACTCATAAATAATTGCCGATAAAACAGACAATGTCTGTTATATATTCCCAAAAATATTATTTTAAAAGCAAAGTTAATTTTTTCTCATAATTTCGACAGTTAATTTTTGAATATATGGAAGCACACTTAATGTATTTTTTAATACAATACTTTTCACTACTTTGGCCATTATAAAATAAATATATTTTGTAAAAGTGTGGTAAATCTCATGGGGCCGAAAAAAAAAATTTAAGGCGGGCCGCGGGTTTGCCATCCCTGATTTACAGCCTTAAAAAACCATACCTAGATAATCACAATTTTTCTTTTTTAAAGAAATTTAATTTCAAATATAAAAAAAAAAAAAAAAAAAAAAAAAAAAAAAAAAAAAAATCTCGTCGTAACATATGAATATAAAACTTTAAAGTTCAATGTTTGCTTAAATTTAGTTTCATATGCATACTACAGAAAATTGAATGTTTTTTTTTTTTTTTTTTTGAAAAATTCAATAATGCAAAAATATATTTAAGATAAAAATATATACTTGTTAAAAGATCATTTTGGCAGAAATTTTAAAATAATAATTAATTCTTGTTTAACAAATCTTTTTCCACGTCAATGCACAAGATTTTTCAATGCTAAACACATAAATCAAATATTAAAATTATTAAAATTACAAAATATTCAAAAATTGAATTCAACAATGCAAAAAAATTACTTTTTAATTTTAGGTTTACTCTTAAAAATCCAATTTAAGCAAAATCCAAAACTGGCAGAAAATAAACTCGCTTTTTAATAATTGATTTCAATCTATTTTAAATATAAAATTAGAATTAATTTAGGAAATTTCAAACCTCAAATGATGTTTTGATTGAAAATTTGAATGCATTAATTTTAAACTTAGTTTTAAAATTGTTTTTCAAAAACAAATTTCAGTTTAATTTCAAAATTCAAAGATATTTACTTTCAAGTATTTTAAACAAGACTTGTATTATAACTTTTAAATCTCAAATATTTTAGTTCGAAAATTTGAATACATTAACTTAAAAATGAGTTTATTCTAAAATACTTTTTATTTCAATGTATACCAAAATTCAAATTTCATTTCGAATGTTTACTACTATTGTAATATTATTAAAGATATAAATTTCAAAATGGTTCAAAGGGCTTTGGTTGAAAATTTGAATGTATTAACTTAAAAATTAATTTTTCTAAAGACAATTTCATACTGAAACTCGTTTCTTTCTAATAATTAAAACATTTATATTATAATAATCGAAATTATTTCAAAAATACTGAAACAAATATTTTTATTAGTCAAATACACAAAAATCTTAAATGCTAATTTAGTCGAAAATAGGAAAGACTCAATTCAGTTCTACACTTCAAAAACAACTTTCATCCTTAATTAACGTCTCTGAAGCCAATTTCATACGAATCCATAGTAAAATTCAAAGAGATTTCCTTTTGAATTAATGTATTTTGATTGAAAATTTGAATGCATTAACTTAAAAAAGTGATTTTTGCAAGGACCAATTCTTACCAATTTTTTCGTACCTTTTTATTGGTGTGAAATTGGTACTAAAACTTCCTCCTTTCGAATATTAAAAAAAAAAAAATGTATTATAATAATAATAATTATTTCTAGAATTTCATGTCCCAAATTATTTTTTTTACTTGGAAATCTGAATGCATTCATTTAAAAATTGGTTTCTCTAAAACCAATTTCATGCCAATCCATAGCAAAATTCAATGATATATCCTTAGTTTAATATTATTATTTTATTATTAAAGACATAAATTTCAAAATGATTCAAAGTATTTTCGTTGAAATCTTGAATTTATTAATTTAAAAATTACTTTAAAAATTGTATTTTCTAAGGACAATTTCATACTGAAATTCGCTTCTTTCTAATATTTAAAACATTTATATTATAATAATAAATATTATTTCTAGAATTTCATATCACAAAAGATTTTTTTGCTAGAAAATCTGAGTGCATTAGTTTAAAATTGGTTTTTCTAACGACAATTTCATACCAGTTCATATTAAAATAGGACCTGAATGGCCAAGTGGCTAGCGCTCTGGCCCCAGTACCACAGGTTTCGGGTCCGAGTCCTGGTGGTGCCATGGATGTTTGTAGTGGTTCGGAATCCACTTTAAACCGTAGGTCCCGGTCTATTATGATCGTAGAGCGTTGCGGGGCCATTGTTACTCCGCGTCCGTGGCTTATCTTCAAGTTACACGCGCTCCCTGTTGAATGCATAGTGAGTAACGTCTGTGCAGCGCTTGCCTTAAGGCATCCAAGACCAAGCTGTCTAAGTGTTTACCAGCTGCTTTAGAAAAAAATATTAAAATTCCCTTCTTTCAAATAATGAAAAACATTTATATTAAAATAAACGAAATAATTTCTAGAATTTCATATCCCAAATGATTTTTTTTTGTTGTTAATCTGAATGCATTTTTGTGAGGACAATCCCTTACCTTTTTATTGGTATGAAATTGGTACTAAAATTTCCTCCTTTCGAATATTTTAAAAACATTATATTATACCAATCGAAATTATTTCTAACATTTTCATGTCCCAAATTTTTTTTTTTTTTTAATATCAATCTAAATACATTAATTTAAAAATTGGTTTCTCTATAGCCAATTTCATACCAATCCGTAACTTCAATGATATATCCTTAAGAAGGTTTAAAACAATGATCATCCATTATTTGAAATTGAAATTAATTGAAGAATTCTTAAGAAATCTCAAATATTTTTATTATTCAAATACACAAATGCTATTTCAATCAAAAATAGGAAAGACTGAGATCCAGTCATATATTACAAAAATAACTTTCGTCCTTAATTGACGTCTCTGAAGCCAATTTCATACCAATCCATAGTAAAATTCAATGAGATTTCCTTTTTAATTAATGTATTAAAATTTGAAGGCATTAACTTAAAAATTGATTTTTGTAAGGACAATTTCTTACCAATTTCTTTCTTACCTTTTATTGGTATGAAATTGATACTAAAATTTTCTCCTTTCATATATTCAAGAGCCAAAACATTATGACCCCCTACATTTTGC
The DNA here is from genome assembly GCA_021605095.1 of Caerostris extrusa. NCBI lineage: Eukaryota > Metazoa > Arthropoda > Arachnida > Araneae > Araneidae > Caerostris > Caerostris extrusa. The sequence goes on from BPLR01006560.1 coordinate 157,065, forward strand.
AATGAACTCGCCTGGATGACGTGGAAGGCCCGTGATCCGGTGGAAGTGGTATTTAACTGGCATTAAGTGGTGGTATTAATCCATGCCAAGGCGGGTTGAAGCTGTGTTGCGCGCCAAAGATGGACCAACTCGTTATTGACAGGTGGTCATAATGTTTTGGCTCTTGAGTGTATATATATATATACAGCCTGAGTAAAAACTTTAAGGCCAGTAAAAATTTTTGAGAAAATGTAAAATGAAATAAAAGAGATTCAAATAATAATATTATTAAAGTTCATTGATAAGAAATAAATGCTATAAACATAATTTGTAAATACATAATTATGAGAAACACGTGGTAATTTTCAAAGTTAGTATTTCTGCCTGAGTAAAAACTTTAAGGCTACCAGTCATGTTTTAAAAATAAATATAATATAATCGTGTAATTACCATTGCAACTACTAGCTTGTGACAACGCTGCAATTTTCATATTTGCCATACGTTTCTTCGAAGTATTGGTGATCTTTGTGAAGATGGGGAAGGGTAAGAAGTTAACTGATCCTGAAAGAGGACAGATCGAAGCTTTATCTTCAACAGGAATGAGTATTCGTGCTATTGAGATAAAGATAGGAAGATCAAAGACTGTAGTCAACAATTTTTTAAAATTGAAAGACGATTATGGTAAAAGAATACTGGGGAAGACCTAAAGCTTTGTCCCCGCGTGATGAAAGAAGACTTTGCCAACTTGCATCTACTGGAAAGTACTCAACCAGGAAACTGATTCCGCCGACAGGTTTAAAAGTTTGTCAAAAAAACGATTTATAACACAATTAGAAGGTCTGGAAAGTACACTTATACAACAAAATTGACTAAGCCTCAATTACTGCAAAGACACAAAATAGAGCATTTGAACTTTGGCCAGAAAGTCATGACCTGGGACAACCAATGGATAGAAATTATTTTTTCTGCCGAAAAAAAAATGGAATTTGATGGGCCAGATGGCTGGAATTTCTACTGGCATAATATAAGAAATGAAAAAGAAATATTCTCAAGCGCCAATTAGGTGGAGGGTCTGTCATGACTTAGGGTTGTTTTTCTTACAATGGTGTGGGCTCAATTGCATTCGTTACAGGTAGAATGAATTCACAAGGATACCAAAATGTCCTAACAAATCATCTTTTGCCAAATGCTGAATGTCTTGCTGAGAAAATTGGAAATATCAGCAAGACAATGCACCGATGCATTCGAGTAACAGCACAAAAAATTGGTTCCAAGTCAACAATGTTGAAACTCTGAAATGGCTAGCTAGATCACCTGACCTCAACCCAATCGAGAACCTTTGGGCTGACATAGCAAGAAGAGTTTATGCAAATGGGGAGACATTTTACATCAACAACAGAGCTGAAATCTATTATCGAAGATGAATGGTATAAAATTGACCCCACCCTTTGTCAAAAACTCGTTTCATCCATGAAAACAAGAATATTTGAAGTAATTCGAAGTAATGGCTCCTACACAACCTTCTAAGAATTTGTAATTTTTTTTTCTTATATGTTATTTTCTATGTTGGCCTTAAAGTTTTTACTCAGGCTCAAATATTCATCTGTGTGTTCTGTAATATTTTCTAATAATAAAATATTTGCAAATTAATTTTTCTACTTTTTTTACTTTTATTTAAGCTCAATAATTATCAATCAAATGGTATTTTAATTCCTCAGTTTAAATGTTTCCATTTTCTCAAAAATGTCTACTGGCCTTAAAGTTTTACTTAGACTGTATATTATAACAATCGAAATAATTTCTAGAATTTCATATCGCAAATGATTTTTAGTTTTGGTTGGTAATCTTAATGTATTAATTTAAAATTGGTTTCTCTAAAACCAATCCATAGCTAAATTCAATGATATATCCTTTTGAATGTCCAAAACAATGACTTCCATTAATTAAAGGATTCTTAAAAAATCTCAAATAATACCGAAACAAATATTTTCATTATTCAAATACACAAAAAATCTTAAATGCTACTTCAGTCGAAAATAGGAAAGACTGAGATCCATTCCTACACCTCAAAAACAACTTTCATTCCAAATTCCTCCACCCATACCCATACCCATACCCAACTCACCATTTACCTCTAATATCCCACAACCTCTGGAGACTTCCACTCTAACCAGCAAAGTCCACGGACGATCTCTATACGAGCGGGTATAATGCTAAGTTCCCGCCACCGTCGCTAAGCCAGAGAGGGGTGAGCACGTGGAGGGGGTGGGGGGCCCTATTGTTCGCAGGGGTCGACACAAAGGCCCCTTTGTTCGGGGTCCCCCATTGTGGCGGCACTCTTTTGTTCCCCTCTATTTACATCTCTATGGTGGCAACGGGATGGCACTACACCTACACTCCGCTGCTTCGGATCTACGATGCGATCGCAGGTGACGTCATCCTGGTGATGCTTGGGGGGTGAGGGGGTTGCTTTAGGGGGTTTTTAGAATTCTACCTGTTACCATAAATACCTACATCGGCCCTCGGCCCTGCTGCTTTGATGGGTATAAAGTAGATGTGGTGGAGTCAGTTTAAAATAATCCTGCATCTTTCACAATAATAATAATAAATATATATATATATATATATATATATACTACTGTGCTCAAAAAGTAAGAAAAAAATTTTTTTTTCAAAACTCTTTAATTATTCTTCCAAATTTATTTCACCGCCTTCAAAGTAGTTATAGTAGTTAAAGGTCGACCAGAGGGCTCTTCGTCTTCAACGCGCTCTCTGCCTTCTTTTGAATTGTTTATACCACTATTACGCCAACGTTTTCCAATGCATGCTAAACCAGTCATCGGCAGGGGATGACCTTCAAAGCGCGTAGCGATTCACGTCGAATCTTTTCAATCGACTCAAAACGGTGGCCCCCGGAGTGGTCTTTTGAGTTTAGGGAATAACCAGAAGTCGCACGGTATGAATACGGTGGTTGTGGAACGATATGGGTTTCATTTTTGGCGAAAAGGTCAAAAAAATTAATACAGTGCGAGCTGGCGCATTCAGTGTTTTCGGTACCAATCGAGATTTGAGGCGTTTGAGGCCCAAAATGGAATGGACCGATCCTTTTGAAATTCCAACATCAGCAGCAAGGTCTCTAACTGTAAATCGATGGTTTGCAAGCACCAAATCTTTAATTTTTGACCTTGAACTTCGTCGATTTTGTTGATGGTCGACCAGAGCGCTCTTCGTCTTCAACGCGCTCGTTTTCTGCCTTCTTTGAACTGTTTATACTACTTCTAAACATTTCTGTCCGATATAAGAATGCTCACCGAATGCCTTCAGCAGCATTCTATACGTTTCCGCAAACAAAATTCAATGCAAGTTCATTGCTCACTTAATTCAGACATTTCAAAATCGTCGGAATCAGTTATAGCGTCTCACAAAGGCAATCGTAACTCAAACACAAACGAATATTTTGAGGTCAAATTTCACACAGATGTCGAGGACAGGGCCATCAATCTAAAAAGAAAAAAAATTGAAATTCCATAAGCCCAGGAATTTTAAATTGAAAATGGGTCCTACTTTTGGACATAGTAGTATATATATTTCGAAAATTAAAGAAATTAATTTTAAAATTGCGTGTTAACGAGGCAACTCATTTGTGTTCTTCTATATTACAATTAGTAGCAAAGACAGCTACTGGTTTAGTAGCATTATCCTGTAGGTATTGAGAAAATTTTCTCTGCACTGAGGCTTATAAAAGTTTATTTTTAGATCAGGGTTGGCCGACCCGCGGCCAGCCTTGAATATTTTTCCGGCCCATGAAATTTATCACACTTTTACAAAATATATTTATTTTATAATGGCCAAAGTAGTGAAAAACAATGCATTACAAAAAATACATTATGTGTGTATTCACATATTCATAGCTGTCGAAACTTTGAGAAAAAAATGAACTTTGATTTTAAATTAATATTCTTGTGAATATAAGGCAGATATTGCCTGTTTTATTGATGAGTTTACAGTTATGAGTTCGAAAAAATAACTTATATTCTGCGAATTCAGGGTTCATATAACAGGTTCTATGTTTCATTTTAAGTGACCTCAGTGACCATTCTGTAGATAAGCACATTTGATTGTTGGTTTGGTTTGTTGCTGTACGGTCACTTTGTGCGCAAAGGACTAATCAGACCGGGACCTACAGTTTAAAGTGGATTCCTAAAAACTACAAACACGATGGCACTATGACTGCGAAACCTGTGGCCGAGCGCCAGAACCCATGAATGTCGGTTCAGAATTATGGTGCAAAAATGTGGGAGCAGTGCAGTGTAGTAAGTCATTCACGTTGCAACTTGAATTCGTTATATATATATTCTTGCATATATTTTGCAGCATTCAAATCATCATCATCATTAATAGTACGATAGCCCAGAGGAGCCAAGCTTTTCCTCTTTGAAGAGATTTCCATGCATTCGTCTGGGTGACAAGGGTCCACCAATTTTGTACAGCAGCCTTTGTGTTTGTTTAGTACAGCAAACTCTTTTCAACTGCGTCTATCCATCACAACTTGGGTCGTCCTCTTCCTCTTTTTGTCCTTGTGGCTTTGCCAAAACGAGCCTTTTTAAGCAGGGTTTAAATCATTCATTCAAAATACATGAGCAGCCCAGTTTAATCTATTGACCTTAATGAATTTTCTAACATTTAGGTCTTGATAGCATTTATAAATTTCTGCGTTGTACCGACTTCTCCAACATTCACAGAAAACTATAATGAATATGAAATAATTGAAGGTAATGTTTTTAAATATTACTTTTTAATCAAATTAAATTGAATTTTTTGATCGGTAAAGCTATTTTACTATAGATTTAAATAATAAGTATTACTTTTCATATTAAAATACTAAATTCCTTTACAAAAAATTTGGGATTATGAGTCTAAGATGCTAAAACAAAGAAAATGTATTGAAAATTGCCTTTTTTTTACGAAGAAATTTAAAACGGCTGCCGTAAATGTCTTGAAATATATTAACATCAAAAAGGTTAGGTTCTGGAACAATTTTTTTTTTTTTTGTTTCTCCTCTTTAAAAATATTTTTTTTTATCCTTAAACAGATTTTTTTCTTCATTTACGCTAAATTTAGAAGGTGAATAAAATTTTTACTGCTTTATGAAGAAAAGAATGATTTTTTTTTTCTGTGTTCTCGTGCGAGTTTTTTGTGTATTTGTTTTAAGTTAAATTTTGCAAAAAAGTTAGTAGTTTCAAATATCTGACTCAGAAATTGATCTACCCTATTTTTCAGCTTTTCTCATAATCTTCTTATTTTCTTCTTTTTGGGGAATATCATCGTTATTTTTTGTATAAGTAGCAGTATGCCATGCTATTGTTATAACACCTTTTTCCTTTTTTTTTCTATCAAAGTAAGATGATTTTTCCCTTACTTCTTGCTTACCTAGATCATAATCTTCAAACAACAGCTAATATAACAAATGTGTTTCTACATGAATTTAAGAGGGGAAAAAAATTCTTTCAAATATTTCGTAATTTTTTACACTTATATTTTTTAAAATTGTTTTTCCAAGAACATGCATTAGCAAAATAATCCATTTGTTGGATAATTACGGATTATCATATATAAAAACTGCCTGACAATAATGGCTAACTTATCATAAAAAATTGCTTGTATTTTTTATATTGGGCATCCATTCTGCTTAAAAATATCTTAGATGCTATTGTGAAAAGCATATCATGAATCTTATTTTTTTTCCCTTTAAATCTTAGCAATAGTTATGTTTTTATGCCTCTGTACTATTTGATTTTTTTTTAAGCCTATAGCTTTGTATCCACCTACCTACCTATCCCTGTATTCTGTGTTACACCTATTATATTGTATTGTGTTTCCTATTATATTGAACTGTCCTATTATATTGCCTCTACAATTTTGAAAAATATTCTGGAAGGTAAAATAATCTGGTATCTGAAGATCTCCTGCCTATTTGAGACGATAATAATTATTGTGTCTGACAACTTTATAGTTTTTATGCCTCTGTACTATTTGTTGTTTTTAGAACCCTTGCTTTGTATAGCATCCTCCCACTTACCTCTGTATTCTGCATTGTACCAATTATATTGTATTGCATCGCTTATTATATTTCAACCTCATTGTGGCACAATAATTTTAAAAACAACATGATTGCCTTCTGGAAGGTGTCCTTATTTCCTGGAGACAATAATAGCTATTAGTTTTGACAACTTTATAGCTTTTATGCCTTTGTATTATTTGCTGATTTTTTAGAACCTATTGCTTAGTATTGCATCCTCCTACTTACCTACCCATGTATCCTGTATTGCACCTATTATATTGTATTACATTGCCTATTATTTTGTATTCTCATTATGCCTTTATAATTGTGAAAAAACCAACATGACTGGCATCTTGAAGTTATCCTTCCTCCTGGAAACAATAATAGTTGTTAATTTCTGACAACTTTATGGTTTTTATTTTTTGTTGTTTTTAGAACCTATTGCTTTGTATTGCATCCTCTTAACTACTCCTGTATCCTGCATCGTACCTATTATGTTGTATTGTATTGCCTATTATATTGTAATCTCATTTTGTTACTATAATTTGAAAAAAAAAAAACGACATAACTGGCACCTGGAAGGTTTTCTTCCTCCTGTAAACAATAATAGTAGTTAGTTGTCAACTTTATAGCTTTTATACCTCTGTACTATTTGTTGTTGTTTTTAGAACCTATTGTTATGTATTGTAATCTCCTACTTACGTATCCCTGTATCATGTATTGTACCTATTATATTGTATTGCATTGCTATTATATTGTAATCTCATTGTATCTCTTTAATTTAAAAAAAAACTTGAGGATCGCCATATGGAAGTTTAACTCCTCCCTGGAAACAATAATAGCTGTTACATTTTGACAACTTTAGGGTTTTTATGCCTCTCTTCTATTTTTTGTTTTAGAACCTATTGTTTGTATTGCATCCTCCTATACACCTCTATATTCTGTATCGTACCTATTATATTTTATTGCATTGCTATTACATTGTACTCTCATTGTGCCACTTTAATTTTGAAAAACCAACAACATGAGGACTGGCATCTGGAAAGTTTCCTTCCTCCTGTAAACAATAATAGCTGTTACTTTTTGACAACTTTAGGTTTTATGCCTCTCTACTATTTGCTGATTTTTAGAACCTATTGCTTTGTATTGCATCCTCTACCTACGTCTTTTTCTGTATCGTACCTATTATATTGTATTGTATTGCCTATTATATTACAATCTCGTTGTGCCATTATAATTTAAAAAAACAAATGAAAACCATATGAGGACTGGCATTTAATGTTTCCTTCCGCCTGAGACAACACGCTGATAGCCAATTGCCAGCATTGCTCTGGCCTTTGGTAGCAGCCTGGTGGCTGAAAGTGGCTCCCTCTGGACTTTCTTTTTGACAACCCTTTAGGTTTTATGCTTCAGGTTCGAATCTTGGCTTTGTATTGTGGCATGGATGTTTATGAGGGGTTCTATTAATCCACGTTAACCTGTAGGTTCCGGTCTGTTTCCTTCCGCCTGAGACAAAGTGTGCACAAGATGACCGTAGAGAGACAAGTGGCAAACCAACTGGCCTTTGGTACCACAGGCTTCAGTTTAGAATCCTGTCAGTGACATGGATGTTTGAGAGTGGTTCGGAATCCACGTTAAACGGTAGGTCACGGTCTGTTTAGCGCAAAGTGCGCACAAGATGACCGTAGAGCGACAAAACCAAACCAAACCAACTGGCCTTTGGTACCACAGGCTTCAGTTTAGAATCCTGTCAGTGGCATGGATGTTTGTGAGTGGTTCGGAATCCACGTTAAACGGTAGGTCCCGGTCTATTTAGCCTAAACTGTGCATAAAATGACCGTAGAGCGACAAACCAAAACCATATCCTCCTGTAGATAATTGAAATGTTTAACCAGTCTACGAATTTAGCGTGCCTATCCCCTTGAATAGAAAATGGAGCTTTCATCCATATTTTATCTGCAGGTTTTCAAATGTAACCCTGATTTCGAAAATCCAACTCTTTATTCACTTTACCACTTCAGAACCTAGTATTTAAAATGCATACTTTATAGCACGAATGGCTACTTTTAATTTATTGATTCCCAGACTTCAATTTGGGCTTTGGTAAATTGAAAGTGTTCCCTCTATTCTGAAGAAGTTCTTTGTTAAAAAAAAATGTTAGTCATCTTACCGAAAATGGGAAAAATGGTTCTCCAATAGATTCCAAGTCGTATCGAATTCCTGATAATGAAGAGGTGAACTCACTTGCAAAGTCGGCGTTGTTTTTGTCACAACACCATTCTTCCCCTCCCTTTAAGAAACTGTAAATCATTGATCAAGACCAAATTTAAGGACATAGGAAATCTCCGGTATAGTAATATTGCTGCTGAGAAAGGTTGGGAGTGTCTTTTACAAGATAAGAACAGGATTTCTCTTGATTTACCAAGGAGGATTGGAGTCACCTGTTTTCGTATGTTGACGGGCCATGATTACCTCCAGCAGCATCGCAATAAAATCGATGTAACAACTTCTGTCTCATGCCCTCTGTGTGGGAAGGATTCTATGAATGGACGGCATCTCCTTATTTGCTCCAAAACGAGCCTTTTACAGGGTTTAAATTATTCATTCTAAATATATGAGCAGCCCAGTTTGATCTTAATGAATTTTCTAATATTTAGGTCTTGATAGCATTTATAAACTTCTACGTTGTACCTTCTTCTCCAACAATCACGAAAAACTAAAATGATAAAATATTTGAAGGTAATGTTTTGAACATTACTTTTTAATTAAATTAATTGGAATTTTTGATCGGTAAAGTTATTTAACATAGATTTAGATAATAATAATATATTTTTTCACATTAAAAAATTAAATTTCTTTACAAAAAATTGGGGATTATGAGTCTAAGATGATGAAACAAAGAAAATGTATTGAAAATTGCCTTTTTTCAAAGAAATTTAAACACTTATATTGGACAACAAGACAGCTTAGGGCCGATTGGCCAGGCTGAGCGTAGAATAAAAAAATAAAATTCTAGTTGTAAAAGATTTTTAAACACTTGTCAATTAAATATTTGGCAGACAGTTTAAATTAAAATCATCATTGAACATTAAGTAATTTTATTCAATTATCACATAATGCAAAAAATAGTTTTGCGTTCATTTAAGTTGAAATACAATAGATTTGAAATGTAAATTACGCACCATTGAAAATAATAACTAAATAAAAACATGTATATATACATTAGTATTCACAGTTGTGTTTCATTTTGTCTCTGCTTTATTTACACACAAGACACATGATCATTTAGAGATCCATGCAAGCGAAGAAGCATTTACAATAACGATAAAAAGAGAATCATTTTTTTTCCCACGTTTTGCAAATGAAATTATTGTTTAATGTTATAGAAAAAAAAATCTAAAGTAATAAAACCAGTTCTACATTTGCGCACATTGTTACACACGCAAAACGAAAAGATTATATTGCAATATATTACCATTTGGCTTTTGACACAAAAATAAATTTTCGGAATCGAATGATTGATTCAGTAAGGAATAATAACATGAAAAAATAAAAAATAAAAATTTCCCTAAAATATCTTCTACATCGCGTTCACTTGGTCAGTTTTTGCTTTGGGGTGCCATGATCCGTAAACGTTTGGTAAAGTGGACCAAGTATGACGTGCAATTGTGAACCACGCAAAGTTATGTTATTCGAACTGCCCTTGTTTATGTTAAGCCTTTTACACATCGCTTGCTTTGATATTCTTACTTGATCGAATTTGTATATAAACATTCAAATGAATTGAAATCAGCAAACATAGTTAAGGTTTCATATCTGCCAAAATTTAAAAAACAAAATGTCCTCCCTGGCAGGTGGAGAAAAAATAAGAAATAATAACACGAAACCAATATTAACCTGAAGCCGAAAAGCTAGCAACTCAACGTTCTCTTCCTAAGTAGAAACAAGTAACATAAAAAAATATTTTAAGTCAGTTACTACGTTTTTTTCACTTATTGCAGAAAAGTCCTTTACAAAATAAAGTTGAAATGTTCCTCTTACATCTGGCGCCATCTATTATTAGATACATGCAACTTAAATCTAAAAAAAAAACAAAAATTAATTAATTAAACTTATTTAATGAATTAATATTTGAAAAACAGTATTAACATCCAGTGTCATCCATTACAAGTTCAAAAATATATTTGAACTTGAGTGGAGGAATAAAAGGTGTTTTATTAACGACTGAAAATTTGAACAAGATATATAGGGAGAGTGTGAACTAATAGTAGGGAATTGTATAATAAGGACTAAACCTATACCTGCAACCTGGAACTCTTGCAGATAGTTGCAAATAATGGCCATCTGCGTCACTCTAGCTCTTCTTTGGCTGTACCTTCTAGAACAGGGGTAGCCAACCCAAATGATTTTGCGGGCCACTTTAGAAATAATAATAACTCCGCGGGCCGCAAAATAAAAATTACATATCCCCATATTAGATTTACAGACAACAGACATTTCTTGGACTGAAAAATTGAAACATATTGAGTTATTGGGTATTGTGTTTACTGTTATTCTTACATGTAAACATATATAATATAATAATAATGATACTAAAACGCACATAGTAAAGAAAATTATGACACTAAAAAATGAAATATAAAAAAAAAAATATAAATATAACTGAAATAAAAAAAAGGGAATCATTAAAAAAATATTTAGTTGACTAGTGCGATATTTGTTTCTCCTTTCTTTCACTTAGCTTTTTGCAAATCGATCTCATGATACGTTGCCTGAATAGAGTGAAGTTTTCAAGTGGTTCTTGAGCAAATGTGTCTTGAGTGCATCAAATGTATCTTGAAGATTATTTTGTATACTAGTTTTTGTCTCTTATGCTCGCCAATTCAAATGGTCTTGCCGGGCCACTTAGAAAATGCATTGTAATGCGGGCCGCATATGAAATTATATATCTCCATGTTAGATTTAGACTCACTATACACATTTTTTTAGAGAGAAAACTTGAAACAGAATGAGTTATTATTTTTGTGTTTACTATTATTCTTACATGTAAACATAGATAATATAATAACAATGATACTAAACGCATATTGTAAAGAAATATATAACACTAAAAGGAAATATATAAATATAAACGAAATAAAAAAAAAAGGGAATCATTAAAAAATATTTATTTGACTAGTGCGATATGTGTTTTTCTCCTCTCTTTCACTTAGCTTTGCAAATCGATCTCAATTTGGTTATTTGCACATGGTAATGGGTGTTACAGTTTAGCGACCATTATGTTTGCGCGTGTTTTGTGTTTGATCAATTTCATTTTCGGAAGAAAAAAATAACGAATCGCAGGTGTAAAGTTTGAACCAAAAGCGCTGCTAGATTTCTCAAATATCTAGGGTTAGCCACTACGTCAAGGACACTTAAAATTAAACATTGAACCTGTTATTTTAGATGTTGCAAGATGATCATCATCGCATCATGAATTCGCAGAATATGATTTAATTATTATGTGAACTCATAAATGTCAACTCATAAATAAAACAGGCAATATTCATGTCCTATATTCTCAGGATATTATTTTAAAAACCAAAGTTAATATTTTTCTCATCATTTCGGCAGTTCATTTTTGAATATATGGATGCACACCTAATGTATTTTTTTGTCAGGTGGTTTTCACTACTTTGGCCGTTATAAAAAAAATATATTTAGTAAAAGTGTGATAAAGTGTGTAAAAATGTTCAAGACGGGCCGTAAGGTTGACCACTTCTGTTCTATTTTGAATTTATCTATCTATCTATCCCTTTTCTATAGTTTATCTATTCCTATTTTTCGGCTATTTTTTTTTTTTCTGTTTGCTTAGTAAACACCGACAGAAGCATAAATAATGTCAATTGCACAAGATGGTTCCTTTTGTTTTCTACCTTAGAAAACTTGAAAGGCATATACTTTGATATTTCAAGTTGATGACACTGCCAACGGTCATCAATGCTCTTCGTTATTGTTAAAGTCATTATATAATTAAGACGTATACGTCATCTTGTGAAAAACTTAAATTATTTGGTAAAATATCCGCATATTAGCATGTAACCTGAAAGATTTAAATCGAATTGGTTTTTTTTTTTTTTTTTTATGACAGCAATATTACTGGTATAAGTTGTTCAACTCTACAGAAATTTAAACCTATTTTCCCTTCCATGCCTATATATGGGAATTCTGCCAGCTCTGCTAATCTTATGCATGTACCATCAATATTCATCTCACCTTAACATCCCTTTCTAATTGTGCTCATAAACACCAATCCAATGGTAAGTCGCACCCAGATTCAAAAAAATCATTAACCGGAAAAAAGCCAATAAAACTATAAAAATAGCATGTAGATTTTAATAAAAAATTTAAGAAAAAAAAACGCCTTCTCAATTAGAATCAAATTTATCATCAGAATTTTAGACTAACATTTTAATTTGAAGCTGGCCATTTTAATTTGCGATGTTACTATGTTTCAGAAATAAATATACGATGTTTACCACGTTTTTTTAATGAAATATTCGTGAGAAATACCATTTTAATTAATTTTGTAAAGGAATCGTTCTCGTAGTTCACTTCTGATATATTAACTTTTGTTTGGCCCAGCTTGGCTAAAAACTAGTCATTAAACAACGCTAATCAACTAGTCAAATTTTTCCTTTCCAATCTGTAAAAGTTTTATGTCATTCTTTTTTAACATAGTGATTATATGTCATCCGTTAATAAAGAAATAATGATGACCGAGTATAAAATTACAGTTTTACATCATTCATTTTTAAAAATAATTATGACTTTGCATGAAGCTGCTCATGCTTGCATGAAGTCATGAAGTCATTCTTTATTAATAAAATATTGATGACGAGGTATGAAATTACATTTCAATTCACCATTTTTAACTAATTCTGTAAAGTACAGAAATATAATTTTTGCATCATCCATTTTCAACGAAATAATGATGATCCAGCATAGAGCAGCAATTTTACATCATCCATTCTTAAGGAAATAATGATGACGAGTTATGTAATTACAATTTAGCTTCATTCATTTTTAACGAAATAATGATGATCCAGCATAGAGCAGCAATTTTACATCATCCATTCTTAAGGAAATAATGATGACGAGTTATGTAATTACAATTTTTAGCTTCATTCATTTTTAACGAAATAATGATGATCCAGCATAGAGCAGCAATTTTACATCATCCATTCTTAAGGAAATAATGATGACGAGTTATGTAATTACAATTTAGCTTCATTCATTTTTTAATGAAATAGTGATGGCATATGGAATCAAAATTCTACATCACCCTTTTTTAACGAAAGAATGACGATCAGGTATGGAATCAAAATTCTTCATTAACTATTTCCAACGAAAAAAATGACTATCAGGTATGAAACCAAAAAATTCTACGTCATTCCTTTTTTAAAGAAATGGCGATCGGGTATGGAATCAAAATTCTACGCCATCCATTTTCAACGAAATAATGATGATCCAGCAGAGAACTGTACTTTGACGTCTTCCATTCTTGAGGAAGTAATAATGACGACTTATGTAATTACAATTCAACTTCATCCATTTTTAACGAAATAATGATGATCCAGCATATAACTACAGTTTTACATCATTCATTCTTAAGGAAATTATGATGACGAGTTACGTAATTACAATTTAATTTCAATCATTTTTTAATAAAATAGGGATGGCATATGGAATCAAAATTCAACGTCATCCCTTTTTAACTAAAGAATGACGATCAGGTATGGAATCAAAATTCTTCATTAACTATTTCCAACGAAAAAAATTACAATCGGGTATGAAACCAAAACTCTACTTCATCCCTTTTTAAAGGAATGGCGATCTAGTATGGAATCAACATTCTACGTCATCCATTTTTAACGAAAGATTGGCGATCCGGTAGGAAACCAAAATTCTACGTAATTTTCTTAAAGGAATGGCGATCTGGTATGGAATCAAAATTCTATATCATCCATTTTTAACGACAAAATTACAATCAGGTATTAAACCAAAATTCTATTTCATTCCTTTTACCGAAAGATTGACGATCAGATACGAAATCAAAATTCTACATCATCCCTTTTAGACGAAATAATAACAACGAAGTATATAATCACAATTTTACGTATCATCTATTTTTAACGAAATAATAAAACAATAAATCACACATTACATCTTCTTCATTCGATACAGGATTATTTACAACAAGGAAAATAAAAAGGAAAAATTCTAACGAATATCATAAAAGCATCTTCCACATCATCATGAAATCCCTCCATAAAATGCTGTTACGACCACATTTAAAGAACTGCAGGTCATGAATCGGTTCGAAATAGAAACCTCCACAGACACTTAGCAGTCTGTTCCATGCGCGACCGCACCATCACGCAAAGTGTTTCAAGTGCAACGGATTCAGGCACAGATCGGCGAAACGAGAAGGCTTTCGTTCCAGCTACGCTAACTTCCTATTGTTTATGCTCTGAATGGAAGATGGGGAATCGTAAAAACGATACATAGTTCCACACACGAAAGGAACTGGTAACATACCTTTTTTTTTTTTCTTTTCTTTTTTTTTTTTTTCACGTTAAAAGTATGCTCTGAAAAGAATGGCGTGTTGATAGAGATAAATTTATCATGTTTTCATTACATCTATTCTAAATCGTAACGTTTTTAAAAATAATAAATAGCCTTGTGAAATTAAATAAAAATAATACGATGGTATAGATTGAAGAGTGATATATTTAATCAAAAACATACTTTTTTTTGTTCATTAAAGGATCTTTTTCTTTCTTCACCCCACCCCCTGAACCTAGAACTACGTAAACCCTAACGAAAGGAGAGGTGGAACATCAGTGATCCTCGTGAATACCACGAACAGCCCCGCTGAGGTGAGAAGGGGAGGTTTGGTTTGGTTTGCCGCTCTACGGTCATCTTGTGCACACGAAGACATACCGGAACCAACAGTTTAAAGTGGATTCGAACCACTCACAAACATCCGTGGCATCACCAGGATTCGAAACTGGACCCTGTGGTACCAAAGGCCAAAACGCTAGACAATTTGGCCAGCAGGCCGCGCCTAAATTATGTAAAAAATAACAGTACAAACAACCAAACCTTTTCACTTTGAAACTGGACTTTATCTTCATCATCATCAGGCCCGCCCCACATTTACTTGTCGAAAGGGGAATTGACACCAGGCATCCACAGTGCAGGATACCTTATCACAATCGCTCGGAAGGACTTTTAAGGGTTATTACAACCAAACTTTATCTGACCTCCACCCCGTAGCAGTTGCGACTTGTCGTATGGGCAAAAACACGGACCTCAAAATTGACGACCAGGCATCCTGACTATTGATGATTCGGATACCTTATCACAATTCGGACCTACTCGAGTCTTCTTTCGCTCAGCACTCCCGTAAATGTTACTTTCAGCGGATTCGGACCAAACTAGTTGCGACTTTCAGCGGATTCGGACCTCAGCACTCCCGTAAGTTAGTTGCGACTTTCAGCGGATTCGGACCTCAGCACTCCCGTAAGCTAGTTGCGACTTTTTCGGATTCGGACCTCAGCACTCCCGTAAGCGGACCTCCAGCACTAGTTGCGACTTTCAGCGGATTCGGACCTCAACACTCCGTAAGCTAGTTGCGACTTTCAGCGGATTCGGACCTCAGCACTCCCGTAAGCTAGTTGCGACTTTCAGCGGATTCGGACCTCAGCACTCCCGTAAGCTAGTTGCGACTTTCAGCGGATTCGGACCTCAGCACTCCCGTAAGCTAGTTGCGACTTTCAGCGGATTCGGACCTCAGCACTCCCGTAAGCTAGTTGCGACTTTCAGCGGATTCGGACCTCAGCACTCCGTAAGTTAGTTGCGACTTTCAGCGGATTCGGACCTCCAGCACTCCCGTAAGCTAGTTGCGACTTTCAGCGGATTCGGACCTCCAGCACTCCCGTAAGCTAGTTGCGACTTTCAGCGGATTCGGACCTCAACACTCCCGTAAGCTAGTTGCGACTTTCAGCGGATTCGGAACTCAGCACTCCCGTAAAGCTAGTTGCGACTTTCCGCAGTTCGGACCTCAGCACTCCCGTAAGCTAGTTGCGACTTTCAGCGGATTCGGACCTCAGCACTCCCGTAAGCTAGTTGCGACTTTCAGCGGATTCGGACCTCAGCACTCCCGTAAGCTAGTTGCGACTTTCAGCGGATTCGGACCTCAGCACTCCCGTAAGCTAGTTGCGACTTTCAGCGGATTCGGACCTCAGCACTCCCCAAGCTAGTTGCGACTTTCAGCGGATTCGGACCTCAGCACTCCCGTAAGCTAGTTGCGCATGTTGCCACTAGGCCGTGAATCAGGCCCATTCGTAGTTCTATCATTCCATTTAAATATGCCATGAACAGCCGCGGGCTTTGAAGAGAGGACTTTGCTTTCTATGAGGAACTTTAGGAGTATTTATGTGTCAAATGAGAGAAAACAAAAAGAGAACTCTCACTTGATAGATTGACTGCATTAACATTGCCCCAATAGTTTTGAGCTAGCATCTACAGGGATGACATCTCTCCTCCTACGACTAAATCCCGATCCCATTGTAGTAATTACCAATCCCGATGGATTGGTAATTACTACAATGGTATTTATGTTATTTATAGTAATTGCTAATTATTATTTTTATGGTATTAATTGGTAATTATTATAATGGTATTTATGGTAATTGGTAATTATTTTAATGGTATTTATGGTAATTGATAATTATTAGAATGGTGTTTATGGTAATTGGTAATTATTATAATGGTGTCTATGGTTATTGGTAATTATTATAATGGTATTTATGGTAATTGGTAATTATTATTATGGTAATTGGTAATTACTGTAATGGTATTTATGGATGGTACTTTATAGGTAATGTTTATGAATATTTACTTAGTTTTGGCCGAGGAATTGCAATTTTCGGATTTTTTCCTTATTACTTGGTTTCTAAATTGATTTTTAATAGTTTCGAAAAAAAATTTCTGTCAAATATGATTTTTATAACCCACAAACTTTTTAATTATTTATATTAATAATTTATTTAGAAAAAAAAAAGATAACCATAGATGCTTTAACATGAAAGTAGTCGATAATAAATCATTTCGCACTTTAACATTATGAGGCTGAGTTATATTTTAAAGGTAAAATCACCATTTAATACTAAATGTTTTCCAACTAAACTAGCAAAATTCTATTAAAAAAAGTCAAGTAATACTAATTACGTAAAAGTCAAGGTTTTAATCTATGCAAATACGTCTAAATAATAGAAGAAAAAAAAAAATTATTGAAAAACATTTGGTAACCTTTTGTTAAGAAATATGTAATAAATTCTTGTAGCAACTGTCATTTTATTTGATGATATTTATGACTAGTTTTTGAAAATTTCCAAAAGTCACATACTTCCTGAAATTTGACTTAATTTTTTGCATAAATTATTACATAATAAGCTTTGTTATATAAAGTCTAGCCACTGTCCTTTTGCTAAGTTTATTACTGAAACTGCACGTGTAGCGAGAAACATTTATCAGGATAACTTGCTTCCTGGCTTAAATCTAATCCGATCTAATTATCATGTTAAATTTCATGCCTAATCTATTTTTTATGATAAACCAATTCTGCATGCATAATTTAAAGACAAACAGCCTTATTTACCAGTTTTAAATGTTTAACGGGTCAATAGAAAAATCGGGATAAAAATATTTTGTGAGCTTATTAATTTTTTATAAAACGAAATTTGTTCAAAATTTTTCTTCTGTAAAGTTTCAGTATTATGTTCAAGGAAGAATGAAAGTTAATATAACTATTTATTCATAATTATATAATTTAAAAACAATTGTTGATATTCCTATTACTAAATGCTTTCATTATTAAAAACCAATTTTTGTCTTTGTAACAAATCATCTAATAATAATTTAAGATAGTGATAGGGATTAAGATAGTGATTTAAGATTACTAGATGCTTTCATGGTTAAAAACCAATTTTTTTGACTTTATGACAATTCATCTAATAATAATTTAAGATAATGATAGTGATTTAATAGCTTAAGATAAGGATCGTGATTAGGATAGTGATTTAATAGCATTCTGATAGTGACTTGATGACAAATCATCTGATAATAATTTAAGTTAGTAATAGTGATAGTGATTGTTTAATAGTGATAGCGATTGTTTAATAGTGATTAGTTAGTAATAGTGATAGTGGTTGTTTAATAGATAGTTAGTAATGGTAATAGTGATTGTTTAGTAGTGATAATTAGTAATCGTGATAGTGATAGTTTAAATTAGTAATAGTGATTCTTTTAATGTCTTAAGATTAATATATGCTTTCATTATTAAAAACCAATTTTTGACTTTATGACAAATCGAATAATAATAATTTACTAGATGTAATTATACTAGATGCTTTCGTTCTTAAAAAATCAATTATTAATTTTATGACAAATCATCTGATAATAATTTAAGATAGTGATTCTGATAGTGATTTAAGATTTCTAGATGCTTTCATTATTAAAAACCAGTTGTTGACTTTATCAAATATCATCTAAGACAGTGATAATGATTAAGAAAGTGGTTTAAGATTTCTAAATGCTTTCATTTTTTGTAAAACCGAATTACTTTCCACCCATTACTTGAAAGACTTCTGGCTGCAGTATATACAAGATTGAGGGCATCACTTTCTTCTTAAAAAGCCAATTATAAAATCTGTCTAACAGAATAGAGGGAGGCAATAAAAAAACCAAAAACAATCGCTGTACCCTCCCGTGGGTGTTAAGACAGACGGGCACAACTGCCGAGTCCGAAAAGCTGTGTCTAATGGGCCCGACCTCGACCTCAACAATGGAAGGCGGAGCCTCGCCACCACAAAGCCAGGCGTAAATATGTGACAGATATCACCTGATTGCCACGAGCCCGCTCTAATTGGCAACTTGTCAACGAGTCTCCATGGCAACTTGGGAAAGGGGACCCCCTTTTTGAAAAGCAAAAGCCCTGCTAAATGTCCTTTGTTTGGACACGGAATCATTGTTACCCTCTTTGTCACATGTTTCGCGCGGGGAAAAAGGAACAGATTTGCTGCTGTCTCTTTTCTCACAGCGAGTTAAAGGCGTTGGCTTTTCGCAAATGAACAAAAGGGTTTTCGCTTAAAAGCTTGTTCTATTGTTACAGACTAGCACGGAGGTTTTCTTGAGTGAATTAATGAGCAGCAAATAGTTTTTGTATGTTAAACAGTGGAGGTTTTTTTCTTTCCTTTTGTAGTTATTTTCTTTGGTTACAAAGTTGGATGGAAGATTTCAGCTGCCAGCTTATGCCGCCTATGTAATAAGCCTTTATTTTTTTTTTTGTTGACCGTAGTAATGGCAGAAAATTATGTCTGACCTCAATAATGAATCATTCTTGTGTCATTCAATGCCCATTTCTGACTCTCTCACGTAATAGATTAGGAAGAATTGCGCCTTACTACAAGAGATGAAAGTATGATTAATGTTGGCGTTCTTTTTTCAAGTATGTGTTTTACCAGTTTGTGGTGCAGCATATAACATGATGTAAATGTGTTCAAAGCATTGCGAAAAGTGTAATTATTATATTAGAATACAGATTAGGTGAAGATAAAGTCCAGTTTGACGAGGTCTTATTGTTGCGATTGTAGTGAAATGGAAATTAGTAATTTTATCTCTAATGTCAGTTTTATTTTACGTGTATAAAGATAAAAAGATATGTTAAAAGCATGGCCTTAAAGGCACAATGGTCAATATAAATCTTTTCTAAATACTTCCCAAGTAGTTAAGAAAAGTAGATAATAATGGAATTGTAATATTGTAAAATGCTGTTACACAATAAGTTTTAACTGAAATCGTACTGTTAGTATATTTGCTTAATATGCTGTTCTTTGTAATTTTTTTTATTGAGATGTGTGGTCTATTTAATGTTACATGTATTTTAAAAGTTTAAATCATTGCTTCAAAGAATGAATTTCTGTGAAAATCTTTACAAAATTTTTGAAATATTTTGCTTGGCATCCAATTTCAATTTCATTCTGGCATGTTTGGGGGTTATGTTCATTAGTGATTTGTTATTATTTGATTTTAGACATAGAATGACCCATAAACCAGCTTACCTACGAAAAGGCCATTGATAACGGAAATAGTGGAACGGAAATGACGTATTAATCCCTCGTTAAATAATAAATGTCGATGATTACTCGATGTATTATATTAAAGGCAAATATATTTTATAATTAATAATGGCAAATAATTATGTAATGGCAAATTAAAATGACAACTTTTGTAATCACTTTTAATATTTTCATTAAAATCCTAAAGTTTTATCAACCGTCTTCAATTATAACAATGATAGCTTTAACATCATATATTATTAAGTTAATATAGCTATGTTTCCATTATTTCATTGCAAATATACCAAGAATTCTACTATATTTCTTCATTGCCTTAAATAGAAAATGATCATAAAGCAGTCGTTTCACAATAGTTGAGCCGTTTTTAGCACAATTTTATCAAAATACAATTAAATGAAATACAATCAACACTGAAATACAATTAATATTGCAATAAATTGAAATACTCTTAATGAAATGATGTAATTAAATATTGAATATTTTTTTCTTTCAGGCAGTAATTGCCTTTATAGTAGTACCTACGGTTAGCTACTTATAGACTTGTTGCTACTTCTTGTTAATTGTCTAAATTTGATGAATCTTTAAAGATTGATCTGATGTCTTTTAAAAATGTTTTTAATATTTACTAGATCGTAAAAAATTTTTCATAATTTTTTTTATATTTAATTTTTTTTTTTTTTTTTTTTTTTTTTTTTTAATTTTCTGAGTTTAAAGTTGCCAAAAAAATAATTATGGTATTTAGCCATTTGGCCATTTATAATATTCAACTAAAATTTTGATGTGAAAATTTAAAGATATCGTTGTTGTTTTAATGCAGCTGGCGATACAGTGACAGATAATCTTTATGTCATGAGCAAGGGATGCAACACTAATACTCATTTAGCACTACCCAGGGGAAACGTGTAGCTTGAAGATATGCTGCGGACGCGAGTAACACTACCCCCACAATGCTCTACAATCCTATTAGAACGGGATCTACAGCTTAATGTGGATTCCGAACCACTACAAACATCCATGGCACCGCCGGGACTTGAATCAAAACCTGTGGTACCTAGAGCCAGAGCGTTAGCCACTAGTATCTAATTATTACATATGTGAATAACTATTCGTTTATTTATAAAATTAGTAAAAAATAAGGAACGATACTTAAAAAAATAAGGAGAAGTAAGTAAAGAGATGATTACTAAAAAAAAGTAAGGAGTTGATGCTTAAAAATTATTAGTAAATAATTCCCCTGTCCTACCTATGCATTGAAAATGCTTATATTTTCTTGAGAATTTCCCAAATTAAATAAATTACTTCTGATATTTTTCATTATTAAAATAATAAAAAAAATATTGGAATATTGTATAATATTACTAGTTCATTTTTACGAAATATTTATCTACAATAATAAACTGATGCTGATAAAAAATATCTTCGATATATTATTAGACAAATTAAGTGAAAAAGATTTCAATTTATTTATTGAGTAGGCTGCATTTATTAATTTTTACATAAAAATTGATTTGCAGTAATAATTTAGACTTAAAATTCAATTAATATTATTATTCTTATATAAACTAAAATAATTATGATAATAATTATTAAATATATAATAATAATTATAAAATATATAATAATAATTATAAAATTAGATTAATTTGTAAAATATCTTTTATTATTAAAATTAAAAAATATATTAGAATATTTTATAATAGTATTTCATTTTTACGAACTATTTATTTACAATAAAAAAATTCATATTCATAAAAGAAACTTCGATATATTATTAAACAATTAAGTTAAATAAGATTTCAATTTATTTATTGAGTAGGTTTTATTTATTAATTTTTATATAAAAATTGATTTGCAATAATAATTAAAATTTGAAATTCAATTAATATTATTATTCTTATATAAAATAAAATAATTATAATAATATAATAATAATTATACAATTAGATTAATTTCTTAAATCCTAATTATAAAATTATGATTATATAAAAATAAATATAAAATTATTACATAAAATTATTATATAATTCTTTAAAGGAATAGTTATATAATTCTTTAAAGGAATTCGATAAAATATGCATTTAAGAAATACTTTTGCAAACCTAAAAAAACAAGTAAATTAAATAAATAGATATCAAGTTAAAATATGTTTTTGCAAATGGAACTGGAAATTTTCAAAACAAACTTGTAACAACAACTTCAGCAACAGACATCAACAAAATTATAATAGTGATAACAATAGAGAATAAAAAAAAATCTCGCATTATTTTAACCAAAAATGTTACTGGGCATTCAAAAACCAGTTATTTCATGATCTCTGCTTAATATTAAAAAGTTCTCATGTCAATCCTTTTGAAGTTATTACAATAATCAAATGTGTACTAATTCAAGACATTTAACCGTCAAAAAACTTATTCCAAAAACCACAACTATAATTTTAACACCCAAACAAAGATTATCCATTGCTGATTCATATCAGCATGGATTGCAACATGGTTTGTCTACACTAGATAGATAACGTCCATCATGTCTACCACAAAGTCACGCTTCTTTCAGAGAATAAGCGATATCTTCAATCTTCAGCAAGAACTGGAAGAGTTGAAACGCGCCATTAATTAAATTAATGACTTCAATTAAATCTGATATATTTTCACAGATGGAACTGGAAATTTTCAAAACAAACTTGTAGCAACAACTCCAGCAAAAAGTATCGCATTATTTTAACAAAAATGTTACTGGCCATTCAAAAACCAGTTATTTCATGATCTCTGCTTAGTATTAAAAAAGATCTCATGTCAATCCTTTTGAAGCTATTATAATAATCAAATATGTACTAATTCAAGACATTTAACCGTCAAAAACTTATTCCAAAAAACCACAACTATAATTTTAACACCCAAACAAAGATTATTCATTGCAATATGCTCACACTAGATAGATAACGCCCATCAAGTCACGCTTCTTTAAAGGGAGAGAGCGATATCTTCAATCTTCAGCAAGGAGTTGAAGCGCGTCATTAATTGAATTAATGATTTCAGTTAAATCTGTTTATCAAATTTGTTCAGCTTATTTAATTAATGCTGTTGTTGGTTCAGTCCTTTTTTCTTCAATTCCTTCTGTTAGTTCGATAGTATATATCTTGTTCAAATTTTATATCCATATATATATCGTGTTCAAATTTTATATCCCTATATATATCTTGTTCAAATTTTATATCCCTATATATATCTTGTTCAAATTTTCAATCGTTCATAAATACTTTTTATTCATCCACTCAAGTTCAAATACATTTTTTTAACTTGCAGTGGATGACCGTTGACGTTAAAACAGTTTTTTTAAAATATTAATTCAGTAATTAAATTTAATTAATTAATTTTAGTTTTTTTTATATTTAAGTTGCATATATCTACCAATAGATGGCGCCAGATAAACTTAAAAAAAAAGGAATTAAAATTATTTATAAAGGACTTTCTGCATTAAAGTGTAAAAAAAGTAGGAATTGAATTAAATTTTTTTTATATTACCTTGTTTTCTTTTTGGAGCTATCGTTTTAGTTAATTCCAATCGCTTTAGCCGCACTAATTCAAGACATTTAACCAACAAAAAACTTATTCCAAAAACTACAACTATAATTTTAACATCCAAACAAAGATTATCCATTGCTGATACACATCAGCATGGATTGCAACATGGCTTGTCTACACTAGATAGATAACGCCCATCATGTCTACCACGAGTTACGCTTCTTTCAAGGAATCAGCGATATTTTCAATCTTCAGCAAGAACTTGAAGAGTTGAAACGCGTCCTTAATTAAATTAAGGATTTCTTTTAAATCTGTTTGTTATGTTTTTACAGATGGAACTGGAAATTTTCAAAACAAACTTGTAACAACAACTCCAGCAATAGACATCAACAAAATTATAATACAGATAACAACAGAGAATAAAAAAATATAGCATTATTTAAACCCAAAATGTTACTGGCCTTTCAAAAACCAGTTATTTCATGATGTCTGGTTAATATTAGAAAAGATCTCATGTCAGTCCTTTTGAAATTATTATAATAATCAAATATGTACAAATTCAAGACTTTTTAACTGTCAAAAAGCTTAAGAAAAGCCATTCAAAAACCACAACTATAATTTTAACACCCAAACAAAGATTATCCATTGCTGATTCACATCAGCATGGATTGCAACAGGTCTGATACTGGATAGATAACGGCCATCATGTTTACCACAAGTTAAAATATGTTTTTATATATGGAACTGGAAATTTTCAAAAAACAAACTTGTAACAACAACACTAGCAATAGACATCAACAAAATTATAATAGAGATAACAACAGCGAATAAAAAAAAAATTTCACATTATTTAAACCTAAAGTGTTACTGGCCATTCAAAAACCAGTTATTTCATGATCTCTGCTTAATATTAGGAAAGATCTCATGTCAATCCTTTTGAAGTTATTATATGTACTAATTCAAGACATTTAACAGTCAAAAAACTTATTCCAAAAGCCACAACTATAATTTTAACACCCGAACAAAGATTATCCATTGCAACATGCTAACTCTAGATAGATAACGCCCATCATGTCTGTACCACGAGTCACGCTTCTTTGAAGGGGAAAGAGCGATATCTTCAATCTTCAGCAAGGAGTTGAAACGCGTCATTAATTAAATTAATGATTTCAGTTAAATCTGTTTATCAAATCTGTTCAGTTTATTTAATTAATGCTGTTGTTGGTTCAAGTCCTTTTTCTTTTTCTTTTCGGAACTATCAATTTTTGGTTTTTATCAATTCCAATCAGTTGAACCGTGACTGAGTTTCCCTTTTTGTTAGTGAATGTGAGTGATAATGAGTGTTATCGCTTTTTCATCGCTTTGTATGTGAGTGCCTTCTGAAACCATTGTCAGTGATTAAACTGTTTTTAATGCATTTCCTCGTGAGATCTGCCTACAAAGCGATTAGTCAGTGTCCGTTCCAGTGAGTTGTTTAAAGATAAATATCAGCCAAACATTTTCTCTTTAATGGAATTCGAAACATAGTAAAAGCCGAATTAAAAAGAAGAAAGTAAATGGTAAACAAAAATAGGAAAAGGAATTTAAATTGTTTTCTAAGGAAAGACGGCACATGCACACGAGTGAAAAGAAGTTTAGAAAGTAAACTAAATAAATACTTTTTTTTTATTTCGGATCGCAGGCATCTGATGAATGCCGCTTTGGGCTTGCGAAAAGAGGAAGTTTCAGTAGGAATCCAATAAGCGATGCCTTACAGAAAGCTTTGTACAAAGGAGGGACATGATAAAGCTGTAAGCCAGAAAGGCTTTTAATTGTGCAAGAAGAAGAAAGAAAGAAGGCAAAGGAAGCTGGTCATAAGGACTAAAAGCACGGATTTACGAATTTATCATGTCCCTTATTTGTACAAAGCTTTCGGTTAGGCATCGCTTATCAGATTTCGTATTTGCTTATCAAATTTTTTGTACAAAAGTTTCGCTTTATGAATTTATCATCTCACGATGATGGAATTTATATGATTAGCACACTTTGCTCTTTGCTAATAAAGGGCTAAAAGCTTTGTATAAAGGAAGGACATAAATCTGCAAGCCAGAAAACTCTTTAATTGTGCAAGGAAAATAAAAAGAAAGAAAAGGGTGATAATCATATAAATTTCGGTTGTAAAATCCTTGGTTTTTAAGGAGACGAAATAGAACTTGCTTCGTTGAGAATCTGAAAAGCGATGAATAACAGGAAGCTTTGTACAAAGGAGGGACACCATAAATCCCTTAGCCAGAAATTCCTTTAATTGTGCAAGGTTTGGTTTGGTTTGTCGCTCTACGGCCATTTTCTACGCACTTTGGACTAGACCGGGACCTACAGTTTAACATGGATGATATTTAGATGCAATCATAGAAAAAAAAAATATATTTAGATGCAATCATAAAAACAAAAATATGTACATTTAGATGCAAGCATGAAAACAAATGTACATTTAGATGCAATCATGAAAACAAAAATATATACATTTAGATGCAATCATGAAAAAGTATGTAGGCAATCTAGGAAAAAGGAACTAATTATCATATGCGTTGAGTTTTTATTAAATTAAATTTTATTACTAAACTTTATTATTATTGAACAATTGAAAAAAAAAAAGATATAAGCAGAATGTAAGAAATGATGAAATAATATGAACTACAAACCGAATATTTTCAAAGAAAATTACACGATTTGATTTAAAAAAACATATCTTGTATTTTAGACTATAATCACAAACAAATTAAAAAATAATTTACCTCTAAACCATTCAAGCGGATCCTTTAAAAATATCTTTAAGTATCGCGCATTTCAATGGAATACACACTTCCAGAATTTCATTTGCATAATAAAAGAATATTTTCTGCTAATACTATCCATATCATTTTAAGTTCTTAAAATATAAAGAACTTAAAATATCTAGAAATAAAATAAAATATCTAGAAACAAGTAATAAAAAAAAAAATTTAAAGTCAATTCCTACTTTTTTTTTTTTTCACTATATTACAGAAAATTCCTTTACAAATAAAGTTGAAATTTTCCTCTTACATCTGGCGCCATCTATTATTAGATACATGCAACTTAAATCTGAAAAAAACTAAAATTAATTAATTGATGTTGTCGTGTTATGTTCTGACGGAGCACCCGTAGGTAGGAGTCTGACTTTGGCTCCGTGACGCTCTTACAGTCATAGCAGACCGGGACTACGGCTTAAAGTGGATTCCGAACCACTACAAACATCCATGGCACCTCCGGAACTCGAACCTGGAAACCTGTGCCACTGAGAGCCAGAGCGTTAGACACTCGGCCATTCAGGTCCAATTAATTGATTAAATTTAAATAATGAAATAATATTTGAAAAAACTGCAATGACGTCAAGTGTCATCCACTACAAGTTCAAAAGAAATGAAAAAATTTATTTGAACTTGGGTGGATGAATAAAAAAGTATTTTATGAACGATTGAAAATTTGTATAAGATATATAGGGTGAGTGTGAACTAATAGTAGGAATTGAATTAATTTAATTCATTGATGCTTAATTCACATACTTTCTAAATGTATCTTGTAATGTGCGGGTTGGGCAAAAATGATTGTACTGGGGTGTGTTGTGGTTGAGATACTTGACGCACAGATCAGAGTTTGGGTTAGATTTGTCGCTCTACGATTATTTTGTGCACTCTTTAGGCTAATTAGGCAGGGACCTGCAGTTTAACTGGAATTCCAAATCATTAACAAACATTCATGTCACCGCCATGCCATTTATGTAATCCATGAAGTCTGTTGTACCAAAGGCCAGAGCGTATTAGACCAAATCCTACGGTTTAAATTGGATTCGAACCATTACAAACATAATGGCAGCGACCATGTCAAACTAACATTTTGATAATCATCTGTAGAAGTAATTTGAAGATTATATTTAAATTATTTAATTTTATTATAGATTTATTATTGTTTAATATTTTATTTCTTAAAATTAATAAAATCAGTACTTTTAAATTTGTTAAAAAAATTAGTTATTGGATTATTTTGTTTCGTTAGAACAAAATCCAATAATAAAAAATAAATTAATTAATAAAGATTTATAAAAAAATCTAATAATACCAATAATCCAATAATAAAAGATTATTAATAAATTATAAAAAATTAATAAAAAATTCAATAATAAATTATAGATTTATTGTTGTTTAATATTTTATTTCTTAAAATTAATTTATTTATTTTGTTCAAAAAGATTAGCTATTGGACTATTTTGTTTCGTTGGAACAAAATCCGATAATAAAAATAAATTAATTATTAAAAATTAATAAAAAATATAATGATCATAATAATCCAATAATAAAAGATTTATAATGTATTATAGAAGATTGATAAAAATCAATAATAAATTGTAGATTTATTAAATAGAAATAAAATATTAAAATTTTGTTTCTTAAAATTAATAAATTTATTTTGTTCAAAAAGATTGGTTATTGATCTACTTTGTTTCGTTGGAACAAAATCAATAATCAATCTTTTATTATTGGATTCTGTTCCAAAAACAAAATCCAATAATAAAATGATATTTTTGTCCTTCTATATAACACGATATTTTCAAAAGATTCTACGATTTATCGCATTATAAAAGTTCAAGTAGCCGCTGTCTTTAATTATTTGTTTCAATTTAGTTAAATGAGCTTGAACTAAAATAAAAGAACTGAAATTATAAATGGATTTAAACTTTTTCCCTTCCTTTTATTTACTTAATGATTTTTTTTATCAATTAAGAGCTTTAAAAAAATACTCTAATTCCTAATTAAAAGATAATACTCTATGCCTATAGACTCTATGCCTGGTTAAAGAACGGCCAAAATGAATTCGTTAATTAATTCATCAAGTTTATCCAAACAAAATTATTTTGACTTTTGCACTATCATTTCGAATTGGTATCTAATCAAGAATTTATTTGTTATATAGTTTTATGGAGCATATATAACAAAAAAATTTAAAAGTAGGAGTTTGTAAATATCATTATTATGATTTCATTTGGTGGTTGAATTATTATGATAAAGAATTTCAATCACTTCTGTCCTTGCAATGCCATAACAAAATTTAAAAGTTTGTGATTGTAACCTTTAATCATTCTAGGGTAAATTTTTGTGTTCTTTTATGAATGATTATTTTAAGTATATTTGTTTATGTGGATTGCTTTTTGTTTATATTTATATCTAAACTTTTCTGGATTATGCTAAATTGCTATTGAAACTTTTGTAAATTATTGATAAGGAATAGTTATGCATAAAAATATGCGTCGAAATTCTTCGATTTTTGTCTTATACACTTACATCGGAGACCGTCAGAATTCTTTGATTATGAATAGCTATAAAAATTCTTTGAACTTTTATTATCAGTGAAATATTGATATTATTTAACTATAATAAACTGAACAAAAAGTTGTTTATTTGAGGTTTGAAGATGTTTATTTTAAAGTGTATGTATAGCAATTTTGTTAAATTAAATTAACAATATAAGTGTAAATTTGTTAGCCACGTGCAAATTTAAAACATTTGAGGACTGAAAAGTATTAGCTCAAATCTAGATAAAATTTCAAAAGGTTTGCAATCTGAACTCGAGAAATAAAGCCTCTTGTCTCTCTTACAAGCAATCCACCAATCGTTTTTCAGAAGGTCAAAGTTTTTTTCTCTTTATATTTTTTTATTGAAATTTTTTTCTATATATTGTTATTATTATTATTGACAATTATTATTTCAAGCACACACTTTCCTGGTTATTGTGTCATTAACTATTCTTAAACTAACAGGTAATTACTTAAATCAAGAATTTCTTGATGTCCTTAATTTTCTAGAATATGCATGAAAAATTATTTATGTATGAAAAGTTTATTTCTTTGAAAATAGCATTAGTGCTGCCATCTATCTTTATTATTTTTTTAAATATCAAGTGCACAAATATGTAAAAACTTACAAAATGTTTCCAAAATATTGACTATTCCTAGAAAAATACACTACATTTAAAAAAATTGATATAAAATAATTTAAATGTCATTCATACATAAAATTCATTTATCTCTTTCCCAGTAAAGCTAAACCCTGTTTTACCATCACTTTTTGATTAAAGAGATGTAGGTTTTACATGGGTGTTAAATGTTGATGCTGCCATCTGTTGATAATAATTTAAAACGTTTTTACTTTGGAAAAAAAAATCTATATTATATCTAAATATGAAAAATATATACATATTATTCTTGATTAAAATACAATTCTCATCTCATTTCCTGTGAATTTGTGCATAGTATTATGAACCTAAATTTTCTCTTAAAAATACTTTCCACTTTAAATTATTTTACTTCTTCAAATTTTCGAATATTAATCTGACGAAAAAAAAAAAAAATTATAAATTCAAAAGGGGACTTACGTATTAATGGTACCTTGGCGACAGACTTGGCGGTTTTTAAATGTCGCCAATCTTTATTATTTGGAAAAAAAATATTTTGAAAGCGTTTTGATTTTAAATGAAGTGTTTCATATATATTTTATTTTTGAAACAAAAATTTTAAGTGTAGATTGGCGCTAAATCTGTAGCTGCGGTTGGCGCGTGTGCTCTTTATTGGCGCAACTGTCGCCAAGGTACCGTTAATACGTAAGTACCTTCAAAAAATAATATAAATGAAGATAAAGTAAATAAAACGTTTTTAAAAACTCTTTCGATATTTTATTACAAAGAATTCACATATTATTTTTAAATTGTTTTATGAGTGGTATGAATATGTCAAGAATTGTTTTTGAATGTACATAATTTTCACATTACATTAAAAATAAAATTTTCTTTTTACGTTTTTAGTGTCACTTTACGAATAATTATAATAATTTAAGAATAATTATTGGTACTTACGTATTAACGATACCTTGGCGACAGTTGCGGCAATAAAGAGCACACGCGCCAACCGCAGCTACAGATTTGGCGGTTTTTATTATTCAGTTTTATATTAGGCTGTTAGATTGGCGACACTTAAAAATCGCCAAGTCTGTCGCCAAGGTATCGTTAATACGTAAGTACCTAATTATTAATAATTTTATTATCAATTAAAATAGAAAATTTCTGTTATCAGTATCAAATTATTTATTTATTTCAAAGAAATTAGATGCTACCACAAAATATTATTTAAAATATAGCCGATAGTTGCATGTGTATGTAATATATTTACTTTTGTAAAGCAATTATTAAATTTTTAACACATCTATTTAAATTAAAAACTAAATAAATAATTAATAATTAAAATTTAATGTTGATTTGAATGGCATCATAAATATATATATTTAGATTACCCATTTTAATAAACGTAAGCAAATTCTATCGAAACATAATAAGTGAAAAACTAATTTTTAAAATTAATTAATTTTCCTTTAAATTAATACTTTGTAAGAAATACAATATTGTTTTAAATATTAAATATAAAATCAAGATAATAATGATTAACAATTTAGTCGATTAAAATTCTTAAACGTAGCTTTGCTTCTCAATTACACAACTAATAATGCATTTTTTTGTGATATTGTGTTAAATAGAATCATAGAGTTTTCTAACTTTTTATTCGTTTTTATTTTTAATTTTGAAAATGCAATTAACATAGCTACATAGCTGATAATTTTTGCTAAGAAAAGAAATTAGTAAACATTATCTCTTTGACATTATTATTAACTATTATTTAATTCTATAAATGTTGATATAATTTAACCATATATAGTTTTAAAATTCTTAATTATCATATTGTAAGACCTAAATAAAATTAAAAATTTACAAATTACTTGCTTCAGAATAAAATTTCTAAGCATTTTTAATTATAAAAATTATGAATATATATTACTCTTAATTTTTGAAAACCAGAAACTAATTTCATAACAATATAAACAGCCGACGGAGTTTTTTTTTTTTTTTTTTTTTTTGAAATTTAGTATTTATTTATCGAATGTTATTAACTGAGCCTTATAACTTTGAAATTTAAATAGTGTCTTAACAATTTAAATTTCAACAAAACAGTCTTAACAAAAGTTTCAACAAAAGTCAAGTCTTAACAAAAGTTTTTAAAATAAAATTACACATCTTCAGTATTTTAGTTCTGAAAAATGAATAATGTTATATGTACTATTTGTGTGTGTGTCATTAGTAGATTTAAGGAAGAAAGGTTTTATAACAATTTAGTGCTTGAAATGCATATATATACATATATATATTTATATATGTGTGTGTGTGTGTGTATGTATGCAAGCTCGCTGGCGGTTGACTGGAGGGTTGTGAGCAACACCATCAAAGGGCCTCCAAGCCCATAAGTGAAACTTGTACGTGTGCTTGTGTTCAAACTTATGACGACTTCCCACTTCGGTCCATCTTTATATATATATATGTATATATGTTGTTGTTGTTTCTTATCCCACTTGGCTGGCCAAGCCCACGAGCCCATACGTACTCATGATTGAAGGGGAAGGAAGCAGCTTCTGTTGTGATGGAGCACCCTTAGGTAGAAGCCTGACTTTTGCTCCGTGACTCTCTTACAGTCATAGGAGACCGGGACCTACGGCTTAAAAAGTGGATTCCGAACCACTACAAACATCCATGGCACCGTCGGGATTCGAACCCGAAACCTGTGGCACCGAGCGCCAGAGCGCTAGACACTCGGCCATTCAGGTCCCAAATTTGCCAACGGCACGCAGTGTTCCCAGGTGGTCACCCACCCAAGTACTGATCGCGCCCAATGATGCTTGACTTCGGTGATCTAACGAGAACCGGTATATTCAGCATGGTACGGCCGTTGGTGTATGTATGTATATATATATATATATATATATAATATATATATATATATATATATACATATATATATATATATATATATATATATATATATATATATATATATATATATGTATATATATATATATATATATACATATATATATATATATATATATGTATGTATTATTTATATATATATAATAGATATATATATATATATGGTTGGCTGGAGGGCTTCGTGCAACACTATCTAAAGTGTTGGCCTCTAAACCCAAACGTGAAAGTGTGCATGTGCGTCCATTCAGACTTATAACCACTTCAAATTTAGTAATACATATATATACACTCAGGCATTGAAATACTAATTTCAATGCAGGAGTGTTCATTTTATTACAGCGTTTGATGATTTGATAATGCTAGTTTTATTAAACAGTCATCGAAATAATTAAGTTAATTTAAACTATGATATCGATTAGCTGGCAAAAGATAACCGAAAATTGAATTTTATTTTAGAATTAGTTTATGTAAAGTTTTCATAAATTAATATTTAATATTTTGTGCTGTACCTCTTAGTTTTAATGTTTTTTTTTTTATATATTTGTATCAAATAAGTGCAATGTTAAAATTATTAATAAAATAATTAATACATGGAATTTAAACTTCAGATACCTTTTATATTATTTATATTTTTGCACGATTTATTGAGCTGTCATAAACGATTCGTTTTATTTTGTTGAGACAAAATCCTGGGGCTTACTTACTAGTGATTACTCAATATTAATTATATAGATTAATATAAATTTTAATATCAACATTTATATCAATTTTTAACAATTTAATATCAATATAAATATCAATTATCAATTTAATATCAATTTTTATCAATTTTAATATCAATTTAATATAAATATTAATATTAATATCAATTTAATATAAATATTAATATCAATATAAATATAAATTTTTATCAATTTTAATATTAACTTTTAAATAGTTTCCAATAAAATCAATTTATTTAAGTATAGAATATTTGTATATGATTTCAAATAATTTTCAGATTAAAAATTAATTTTTTTACATAATTTTATTGTTTAATTTTTGTTAATTGTTAAAAAATAGTTTAATTTTAAAATAATAGTTTATAGTAGTTAATTGTTAATAGTTAATAGTTTAAGTTTTAAAATAGTTAAGTTTTTAAAAAATGGTTTAATTTTTTACAAAATTTTTAATGTTTAATTTAAATTTTGTTTTTATATAAAAAAATATGTTTAGTGTTTTAGAACATCAAAATAATATTGAATTTATGACTAGACAACTAAGTATTTAAAACCAATTTTTTAAAAAAAAGTATTTAGAAATAGACTGTTTTAAACACAGAGCAAAAAAAAAAAAACTATGTACATTAGAAACAACGTTTAAGAAAGTATATCAATTAAAAAAAAAAAATATTTCTCTCAGGTAGATAACTTGAATTCTAACATGAAAATTATTTTTGATACATATATTAGTCATACATACCATTTATTATTTTACTCCGTTATATTTTGTGCGTTAAGTCACTTAGATTCAATATTTTTGTAAGTAGAAAAAAATGTAATTTATTAATCTAATATCTTTCATTTACTTAAAAAAAAAAAAAAAAAACGTTTGAGTACAAAGTATAAATTCTACCCATATTGCCAAAGAATCTCTTTATTACGAATTTTACTCAACACATAATACATTCAATACACAAACCAAATTCAGATTTACAAATAGATACATTTGAATTTGATTAACTGATAACTCATTTTAGGAAATAGTCTTTAGAAAATTCATTTACACAAACAGAAACATTACACAGAAAAGTTTATATAAGAAAAACAAAAATGAAAACTTTTTACACTATTTCATAAAGTTCCATACCTTGCAGGAATATCAATATCATATCTAGGTTTATTCTAGAGCGTGCATTTGTATATTTGTCATCAAAGAAAGCCATTTTTACAAATACATTGTAAAATTGGAAAATAAATGCAGTCATTCATCATCAGTGAACACTTTGAATGCTTTTTTTATAAGAAAACTATAAACAATTAGAAAATAAATCACTCATTCACCTGGACATAACACAACATTTGAAAAATGAGACGTGACCAATGTTACAATGAATATATTTTTTAATGATTGCTACAACGCATGACTAACTATAAAGGTATCAGAAGTAGTTTATAGAAGACAGTAAATAACAGTTTGTACAAAATCTTGTATATACAAAGCATTCAACAAGCTGCGAAAATGAACGTCAAATAATGGGCAGAATTAAGTTATTTCAGTCAATTACTGTTGTCTTTAAACTTGAGATAATAGTAAATGATTTATGACATGAAAATAAAATGCGTTTTAAACATTTTAATTTCTTAAATTTTGAATACTTTTTTTTTTTATGAATCAGCCAATTATCGTGAAAATATATTTTTTTATGAATCAATTATCGTGAAAATAATTTTTTATGAATCAGCCAATTATCGTGAAAATATATATATATATATTTTTATGAATCAGCCAATTATCGTGAAATATATATATATTTTTTTATGAATCAGACAATTATGTGAAAATATTTTTTTTATAAATCAGTCAATTATCGTGAAAATATTTTTTTATAGAATCATCCAATTATCGTGAAAATATGTTTTTATGAATCAGCCAATTATCTTGAAAATATTTTTTTTACTTTTTAAAAGCCTTGTTTGAGATGATAAAGGTTTATATTATTTATTAAATAAATACTATCTTTGTAAAAATTGGACGTAAATTACGATAGCATCCTTAAAAGTATTTATAAACCTCAAAATTTTATTTATTGTTATGGAGATCAAAAACAGTCGAATCTCGCTTATCTTAAGAATTTTCATCTAGGTTCATCGGTTTTTTTTCAATTCCTACTATTAGTTCATATTATGCCTATATATGTTTTATATAATTGTTCAAATTTTCAATCGTTCATAAAATACTTTTTATTCATCCGCTCAAGTTCAAATACATTTTTTTGAACTTGTAGTGGATGACATTTGATGTTAATACAGTTTATTCAAATATTGATTTTTTCATTAAATTTCATTAATTAATTTTTGTTTTATATGGGAGAAAATATAGAAAGGGAAGAATTGCAAGGAAATTCGCTTTCTATTTTGTCACTCAATAGTGTGATTCTGTCATATGTATATACATATTTATATTAATTATAATTATTTAATAAAAAGTAACTAAAATAAAATTTATCTTTGTTGACTTAAGTAGGAATTGACTTTAATTTTTTTTTTTCTATATTGCTTGTTTATTATGTTTATTAGAATGCATTTTATTTAATTCTGTCCATTGGTCTTTAAAAAGCATGACTAAACTCAAGACGACAAAACCTTTGAAACTGGAATGTTCATTGACATATAAGAATCGATGACATAACCCCTGGCGCTTATACATATATATAAGAGAATAGATATGTTGATCAAATGTGGTACTACAGTACATAGTTCAGGAAAAGAACTGGATTTCTTTACAGCCTTGTTGTCCAGGGAGTGACTTCCACCAGGGCTCCAGTCTTGGCTTTTGAGGCAGCAACAGAACAGCTGGTCTCGAGTGAACGACCTCCTGTAACCGTGACCTTGACGCCGTTGCTTGCAGCAGCTGGTGCAGATGGAGTGATTTTGAGGGACTCCTTTTCTGGTGCCTTTTCTAAAGGGGGACAGAGTTTCTCAGGTCTTGGCATCGTTTGACTTTGAAGACCCATTATCTGTCCATTGACTGTTATCTAAAATAATAAAAGAGATGATACGCCAATTAGTTTAATACAGATGTGCATAGATTTTATAATACAAAAGGCCACTATAGATTCACTTTGACGTATCTTCTTCTTCATTGGGGCAACAGCCCTTTGGTGGACCAAGCCCGTCTGCCTGCTGGCAGATATCAAAACAAGAGATGTTTTCTTTTTACGGGGGTAGGGTCGTCAATGCTCTACAATCACATTAGACCGGAACACGACTTAAAGTGGATTCCAAATCACTACAAACAATCGTGGCACGTCATGTTTCGAACCCGAAACCTGTGCCACTGAGAATCCAGAGAACTAGTCACTCGGCCATCAGACCCCCACTTTGACGTTTTTAAACTGTAAAACCCAATTAGTGGTGGATTTTTCTACAAAAAGGACATGCTCGGACTGCATTTAGCATTTATTACTGATGATTTAATCAATGAGATACCTGCCATCTATATATATATATATATATATATATAATATTACGTACGTAATATAATCATATATTACTACGCAATATTAAATAATTACTTAGTAAATCAAGTAAATTCTCTGCAAATGCTACGATTTTTGTATAAAGGGTAGGATTTTTATTTTTAGTGTTTGTTACTTTAGTAAGTTTATTCTGAATTTATTGATTTTTTTAATTGAGGTTTTACTTTTTATTGTGTTAAGGATAGGTTAAAAACAATAAAAGGATAAATATTAATAGTTTGATTAAAATTTAAATACAAAAAATAAGAAGAGTAATGAAACCTACTTTTTGGCACTCTTTGTTATTTTCTACAGTTTTTGGTGGAGGCGGAGGTGGTTTCGCTTTGGCCTTGATGGATACTTTAGATGATGACTCGGTACCGTTAGCCTTGGGAGTGTGCTCTTCTTTTCCCTTTGAAAGTTAAGAATAAAATGTTAGGTTATTCATACCAGTATACAATAGAACAATTGTTATGTTAAAAAAAACAGCTTAGCAAAACTAGTATTATTGATAATTTAAAAGCCATTTATTATTCAATCATCACCTACTTTCAATTAATAGGTCCCAATTTAAGAAAAGCATTTTGGAATTAAGGAGTTTTTTTTTTTAAATCCATATTGCTAAACTATATTATTAAGGCATCTATTCATTACAGATCAATTCAATAACAGAAAAAAGAAATCTGAAATCTGCTAGCAAATTTCAACTTATCATGTGTGAACAATCAAGAACGGATGAATAAACTCAGGAATATGCCAATGTTTAATAATGCAAGATAAATGTGAAGCAATGGATTGGAATACCACAAGAATGGTCAAATTCAGCAGCCACATGAATATAGCAATGTTGAATAGATCAAGAACTTCATGAAGAATGAACTATTCAGAATCTGTAAAAAGAATATTCAAAAGTAAGATAAATGTCGTCGTAATTGAAGAATGAAGTATTCCCTATTCAACAAGAAACGTCATCACATGCAATATTAAAAAAGAAATATCAAAGTTTGGACATTGTAGTCGTAAATGAAGAATGAAGTATTCCAAATTCTACAAAAAATGTTATTACATACAATACTCAAAAGAATATATCAAAGTTTGAAATTTCTAGGCATATATGAAAAATGAAGTATTCCAAATTTTACTAGAATCCTATTACATTCAATAGCCAAGAGAATATATCAAAGTTTGAACATTCTAAGCATAAATGAAGAATGAAGTATTCCAAATTCTACAAGAAATACTAACATTCAATAGCCAAAAGAATGTATCAAAGTTTGAAAATTCTAGACATAAATGAAGAATGAAGTATTCCAAATACAATAAGAAGCACTATACAGCTCAGTAGGCACCGGAAAATACCAAAAGTGATAAACATGAAACTTTAAGAAAAAGAATTGATCAACGCACTACGAGTACTGCTAACCATTGAAATACAAATATTTAAAAAAAAAGCCAAGACGTGAAAAGTGATTCAAAACTATACATTTTGGTTTATTAATGAAAAAATAAATTTAAGATTAAAATTCATTATGAGTTAATAAATCTATTTTATAAAAAGTTGCAATGAAAAATGTATTATTATTCAAAATATTTAATATATTAATTTAAAACAAAATCTGTAATCATGGATAGTTAAATGTTTCAATATAAACTGCTTACGTTTTCGTCCATGACCATGACGGAGTGTTGACCAAACATCTTTCTATGAGCTTCCCTAAATTCTTCCATGAGCATTTCTGTAATGGGAAAAACAATTATTTATTTCAAAATGAGTGTTAATTTTTTTCAATTGAATGCAACTATAATAAGCCAATAAATTTTATTTGATGAAAATTTAAAAATTATTTACTACAACAATTTGTTCTAACAAACAAATACATGTTTGATTACTGAGATCACATTTATCAATCACACATTATCATATATTATCAAACATATGCATTTACAATCTTTATTTCAATATATCATAACATTTAAATCTTTAAACCTGATGCATCAGTTATTACTTAGAATAGAATAGAAATATGTCATAAAATCGAAGGTTTGGTTAAATTTGGTTTGTCGCTTACGGTCACTTGTTTGGACACTTTAGGTCTAATTTGACTGCGAGCGTTGAACAATTTAACGTGGCATTACAAACAACTCATAAAAACATACATAAAATATTTTGTAAAACCAAATTAACAAGATATCTTTATAAATTATACCATTTTTGTTGGTTCTGAAAACTGATACTATTTATTCTAGGCTGCAAAGACTTGATCATAAGAGATTAGACCATGTCTAATGCATACAAAAATTTTCATAAAAAAAAATCATTCAATATTTTCTATACCCAAATACAACAAGATGTGTCTAATTTACACTTGTTGAAAACTGCATATATTGCTAAAGTTATTATCAAAAATGCTCTAGAATAAAGTATTTGGTCTTAGTTTAATTCATTTAGGGAATAAATTTCTTTGAAAAAAAAAATCTGTCGAACTTTCATTTTTTTGGAACTATTATTATTGAATACTTACAGGAAAATTTCAAATTTTAAACTTTTTTTTTTAATAAATATATAAATAAAATTTTTTTTAAAAAAAGGTTGCTCAATTCCAATGCATATTGATATTTTATAACAGAAAAAATATTTTTTTCTCGATAATTTGTGAAAATAGTTTTCTGTCTTTTCACATTTACATAAGCTGATCCTTTATTGGTGACTAAGCATTTCTTGCCATCAAGTATGCTTATTTAATTAAATAGCTACAAAAATAAATTGAAAGCAAAAAATTTGTATTGTTCTTTACCATGCTGCATTCTCTTTATAGCATCCTCCTTGCCTTTCTTGCCCTTGAAAATTTCTATAAAGAAAAAAAAAACATAAGTTAATAAGTTACATAAATTAATATTAATCATCTTTATAATTAATAATTTTTTAATTAAAACGTTTTATATAATTAGATTTAATTTTATTTATTAATAAGTTATTTAACATTTTCATATTCTTATCATATTTAAATTTTGTATAAAATTTTTAATGTATCATCAATTTACGAAGAAAACTTGAATTTATTGAGGCAATAAAGCAAAAATAAGCAAAACTTTCTTCTAGCTACAGTTATAAAAAGATCTGACCTTTTATGAAAATATATTAATCTTTTTGAATATATTTTAATAAATGAAAATGTCCGATTATAATATTTTTTATGAAAAGGGTTCATTTTTATTCTTTTTCTCTTTTTATGAAGGTGAAAGGTATATTTTTTTTATAGGTCGTATATCTCTACAAATATTTCGATCAAATAAAGGAAACATATTAGTACTTAACTTGGTATTAGAAAAAAAATTTGTTTGGTTATTGTTGATATAAAAGGTTCACTAAGATAGTAATCAATATCTTGTTTAACTGATTGATTGATAAATATTTTATAATAAAGTAAAAACAGATAAAGAAAAAAGAAAAAATTATTCTGCTACATTTTTAATTTTTTACTTAATTAGTATTTTAGTGGTTGTTTACAAGATACAACTAGTTTGTTATGTAAAAAAATATATCCTTTCAACTAAAATTTTATTGTGATGATGATGAAATTTTATTCTAATGTTAGGCGATATTTTTTCATGATTGGTATTTCTATCAAGATGATATAACTTGAAATTTAATCTCATAACAAATTTATCAGAATAATCATCAAAACAATTTCAGAATTTTTTCATATCCAAAGAAATAAGCTCATTTAACCATTCAACGTAAAACTGATAAAAAAGCAAAACCTTTTAATTAATACAAGAATTTTATAATTTTTGTTTACTTTCCAAACATTGATTTAATCTATAATTTTATTACAAAAAAAAAAAACAGAAAATTTAATTAGATAAATGGATAATCAAAAAGAACATGTTGGAAACAAAAATGATGACATCAAATTTGTCTTAATAAATTGTGATGCGATGTACATCAGAAAGAGGGACCATATCGTGATGATTCCTGCCGTTTATCATTACTATCAAGTAATACTACATTACATCACTGTGTCTAGAATTGTCTATATTCATTACAATTTGGGAAAGATATATGAAGATTTGCTACCATAGTTTTTAACAGGTGGTATTTGCATCTTTTCCCGAGTCCAAAGGATCGAGGAAAGGGGATAAACTTCAATTTTCAAATTTATAGTGTACATACCCTTCATAGTCAAAAAGGTTTCAGTTCGATTATCAAGTTTCAAATCGAGTCCCCTTGGCTGAAAAATCTAATGTGCTATCCATTAGACGGCCTTGATCTATGATTATCAATGGCCTGACGATATTCTTTAATCCTAACCTACTCTAAATTTTATTTAGGGTTTTTCTTCATCCTGATCGATTTATTAAGAGAGTCGATATTTCTCAACTACTAGCTTTTATAAAGATGAAATCATTTCTTCACAGTCGAACCATTTAATCTGAATTGTTTATCTGATATGTTCCATCAACAACAACATAACATACTATTTGTAATACTTTCAGCTGTCTAAGAATAAGATGAATATTGCTATTACTACTACTTCTCCACAACACACTATTGTACCTATAGGATTTGAGACAGCTATTGATGCTATAATATACCATATTATTGTGCTGAGAGAAATAAGATGGCTATTACTACTACAGAAAGAACACCATATTGTTGAACCACGATGAATAAGATGGATACTACTACTACTCCAACACATATTCCAACATATCACTGTTCATATAGAAATAAGACAGTTATTACTGCTATACCATATCTTTAGTGTGCTTAGAAAAATAAGATGGCTATTACTACTACAGAATACCACATTATTGAACTAAGATGAATAAGATAGATACTACTCCAACATATCCCTGTTCATATAGAAATAAGACAGTTATTACTGCTATACCATATCGTGTTAGTGCTTAGAGAAATAAGATGGCTATTATTACTACAGAATACCACATTGTTGAACTAAGATGAATAAGATGGATACTACTCCAACATATCCCTGTTCATATAGAAATAAGACAGTTATTACTGCTATACCATATCGTGTTAGTGTGCTTAGAGAAATAAGATGGCTATTATTACTACAGAATACCACATTGTTGAACCGAGATAAATAAGATGGATACTATTTCACAACACAGCATTGTGCCTATAGGAATAAGACAGCTATTACTGCTATACCAGGGCGTATTAGGGTGCTTAGAGAAATAAGATGGCTATTATTACTACAGAACACCACATTGTTGAACCAAGGCGAATAAGATGTATACTATTACCACACCATATCACACATCACCTTAGACATATAGAAATAAGATGGCTACCACACTACACAACATCACACGACTATGCCTAGAGGTATAAGGTAGCTAGGCCACTTTATTATTATTATTATTATTTGCAATTTTATAAATTCCACATAACATTCTGTAACCCTGAAGTTAATGTAAAAGATTATGTTGTATCTTCTTTTGCCATATTTTCTTTTCACTAATATTTCATGCTATAAAAATCCGTAATATAAAGTTTTGTACAATATGAATTTGGTTTATGTTTAATAAAATACATAACATTTAATGTATGATAAATGTTTTTCACATACAAATTTGGTTTAGGCTGAAAGATTCTATTTGCCAGCTGCATTAAAAAAAAAACTTAGGTTGAAAGTATTTAATTTGAATATTTTATTGATGAATGTTTTTATAGATTAAATACGAAAAGTTTATTGAGAAAATGTATATAGATTAAATACTTTACCTGGTCTGTTTGCTTTAACTGAATTTCCATTTCTAGCTTCATCAAAGACTCTACATTCCTTTGTGTTCATTCTAGCTGCAACTTTTTGGAGTTCGTTCAAGAAACTGTTGTCCTTCACACAGTTGGTCTCTAGTGAAGACGGCTGAGAAGACGAAGAAGTTGAATTTGAAGTTGAAGCAGAAGTTAGAGAAGAGGACTTTTCCAGTTCCAGTTTCCTCTTCTCCTCCTCTAATCTTCGCTTTTCTTCTTCCAGTTTCCTCCTGTCTTCCTCAATCATTCGCTTCTCTTCCAGAATCCAGGCGTCATCCTCTGCAGTCGGGGATGGACTCTTTTTCTGTGGGGGTGGAGGCCATCTGCTTTTCTTGGACACAGCTTCGAAGGCACTCTCTTCCGAAATTGAGTAGTCCTTTTCCGAGTCACTGGACACGCTACTCTGGAAGGAACTGCGTTCGGATTTGGAGGAGCAGCTGCCGGAGAAGTCGTGGTCTTTCAGCGTGGCTGAGAGGCTGTGGGAAGTGAAAATAAGGGATGAGCATGTGTGGGATGCTTTCAGAGTAAAAAGTTATTTAGTGTTATGAAAACTTAAAATAGAAGAGTGTTTGTGATTGCAAATAA
This sequence comes from Caerostris extrusa, assembly GCA_021605095.1. Lineage (NCBI taxonomy): Eukaryota > Metazoa > Arthropoda > Arachnida > Araneae > Araneidae > Caerostris > Caerostris extrusa. Next base: position 200,260 of record BPLR01006560.1, read on the forward strand.
ACAGAAAAGAAAATGTAGGCAAAAGAGCTGTGGGGATTTTCGTTATAAAAAAAATTTTTCTTTTGTGGTTGACTGATTACTGTTATTTACTGAAAATAATAAGTAGAATTTTACGACATTTTATTTTGATGAGGAATTAATAGATGAACGAAATTCGAATGAATCGAATGATAGATTAATAGATGAAGAAAAATCGAATGTACGAAATAGTAAATAAACAAAAAATTGAATGAGCGAATTAGTAAATGAACGAAAATCGAATAATTGAATGATAGAAGAACGTATTAACAGATAAATTATAGATTCGAAATTTCATCAGTATAAATCTTCACGAACCACGTTATTTTATTTACTATATAACATTTTCTTATTCAAAGCTACTAAATTTTTAAAAAACTATTTTATAAGTTATTGTGAGTAATGTAGTAATGGCTACATTAGGAACAAAACGTAAAAACTATTTATTGTAATTGAAAATGATTCCAAAGTATACAATTGAAGGGAAATTTTCAAATAACATTTTCAAATTTTGCAAATTGCTAAAACTTTTCTAAAAATTTAAATGCAAAAAGTCAGTGTTTAAATTTTATCTTACTTTCATAAATATATTTCAGTTATAATTAGTTATTATTAATTATAATCACTAGAAAAGTTATTGCTAAATAATGGTTTTATTTATTTGAATGTCTTAGAAAATGTTGTGATTTTTTAAATCGACAAAGACTTTTCACTAATACCATATATTTTTATTGTTCTAGACATATTATTATTATTTGTTAGATTATTGTAATTAAAAATAATAAGTGAAGAATATAATATAATTTTAAATTTTTACATAAAGGGAATTTCTTTTTTAATATATCAGGCATTACTACAATTAGAATCAGGGTAACATTTCATATTTTAACATATATAAATGTGTATTAGAGAAAAATGAAGTATGACTTAATAAAAAACATTTTGTACTAGCAGATATATTACAAGAAAAAATGAAAGTCAGAGTATTGGCTAATATCTTTTGATAAAAAAATTTTCCTGAAAACTATTTTGTAATATTATTTGTAGAATATTTTAAATAACAAAAATCTGGATATTAAAAATATTTATGCATTGTCACTTTTAAACAAAACATTTTAAAGGCCTTTTAAGATTAACATTTTTGAAATTTATAAGTTAATCTCTCTTATTTTTTGCCAAGGTTAGTTTGAATGTTTTTAAATAAGATAATTACAAAGGAAAAATTTAATTTGTTTACATTTGTTTGAAACAACGAATTATCAATAATTCCAACAACAAATATAAATAACATTCTTCTAATGATTATTTATTATTTTCCGCTTTATAATAACAATTTAAAACATTTAAGACTTAAGAATTCTTACGCTATTTATTTACATTTGCCTTAAGAATTTTATTTTAATATATTTTAACAACAAACATAAATAACATTCTTGAGATGATTACTTATTATTTTCTGCTTTTTAATAACAATTTAAAACATTTTAAGACTTAAGAATTTTTACATTATTTATTTACGTTTGTCTTAATAATTTTATTTAAACATATTATACATACTAATCGTTGAATTTTTCAAACAATTTACGTATAAAGCGATTTGTGATAAAGATCTAAACCCAAAGCCAAAGGCATGCAAGAAAATTAGTCATGCTTACTAACCAGCGTGCAAATTGTCTTTATTAGCTTACTACTACGTGCAGAAACAAATAAATATCTATCTACTTACAAAATGCATTTGAACCAAAGGAAGATTGCACTGCCTTTTCTAAACATTCAGTAGATTCAGTTGTCGCATTAAAATTTCTTTTGGCTTATAATGCAGTTGCAATCAAGATGCAATAGCACGTTTTGCAACACAATCTCAAAGAAATTGAGAGAGTTGAGTTTTCAAAAAAAAAGAATGCTTCGCTTCATTTTCACTGCTTTTATGCGTTTGCGAGTAAATTCTTTACAATTCGAGATTCTACTAAAATTTCTAATTTTGATAATAAAAAACGCTGAAAAATTTCAATGAAAAATTCAATGAAATTCAATGAAACACAAAGGTAAAAAAAAAAGGCATATTACTCTGCAAAAATTGATCTTTACAAATAAATAATTAGCTAAAATAGTTTAAAACAAAGTTTCCTTCTATATTTTGTATGAACAAATAAACTACTTATTTAATTAAACATATCATTTTCTCTCTTTCTGAATATAATTCCAGATCATACCACTAAAATAGACGAACTTAAAAATATATTTTCTTTTTAATAAGTGGGATTCAACCAGTGAAAATAAAATAAAATAATAAATAAGAAACTTATAATAAATTATTTTTAATATTTAGGCGTTATGCTAATGCCTTTTGATGGTTTTTAAAAATTAATCTCGTGGATCAAATCACTCTTAAAATCTTCGTTAGAAATTGGTAATTGTTGATATATTATTTTATTATAATTTTTATTTGAAATAGTTATAAATTGTTTCAAAATATTACAGTTTATGGTTGATTTAATATTATTTTTATATTTAATTTTCAAAAATACGTTAATAACATTTTACAGAAAATTTTTAAAAAATGTTATAATTTTTTTTTATAAAATAGATTACATAGATTTCAGCTAATAATCTGACTTTCTTCATTTTTTTATTTAAAAATTTTTCCCTCTAAATTAAAATATGTTATTTCTATAATAATAAATAATTAAACTGACAGTATTTTGTTCTAGAACTTTCAATATAATAAATGCTAATCGATTGAGATTTTAATGCAGCCATACATTTTTTTACATTAAAAGTTACTTCAAAACTATTAATATTTGAAATATAAGGGCATTAATTTATAACTATAGCTAATAACGGAAATATAAGGGCATTAATTTATAACCAGTTAATATCTGAAATATAAGGGCATTAATTTATGACTACAGTTAATATCTGAAATATAAGGGCATTAATTTATAACAACAGCTAATAACTGAAATATAAAAGGGCATTAATTTATAACAACAGTTAAAAGTACTTAAAATATTAAAAATAGACTAGCTTTCTTTTAAACTGAGATGTCTAATTTGCTTAAAAATAATATTCACAAATGACAGAAAATGCAAAATAAACTTTTTTTTTTTTAATCAAGATTTTAAATATTAAAAAAATTATGCGAAATAACGATAAGCCACTATTTGCAACTAAATATTTATTTCTATTTAACCAAATAAGATTCCACATAACAATGCAGTCAATATAGCAACTATATATATATATATAAGTACTTAAGCCGATTTTGTGCTTTATAAAAGTCCTAAAGCTCTATTCTACCCGTACTCAAAACTTGACCACAAAAGTAGGAATGTGAAACTAAAATCTACTCGAAAATTAATGTTACTTAGTGAAATTTTAAATGCTCCATAACCCCAAAACAAGCAACTATGAGAACTAATCGCTTCAGTCCTCAACCAAATGTTCCATTTTTAAAATGTTTTTCTTGGAGGTGAGGTGATTTGTAGCAAATTACCCGTCACTCTCAGGCTTCGGGAAGTCGAGATGGTGTCGTCGTTTTTGTTGCAGTTGGACAGTTGGTGAGTGGATCCGTTGTCAAGGAACAGGCTGATTCCAGCTCCTTTCTTGACAGTCAGGCGGATGTCTTTAGCCGACTTCATACGAGCTACGGCCTGCAAAGCAAAAATTCCATTTTAAAATGCTTGAAATAATATTATGTTCAATTTTGAGAAACTTTATATTAATATTATAACATTATACTTTAAATAAAATTTCTGATATTTTTAAGTGTTATGGTGTTGTGTCTAATCCTCAGCATCTTGCAGTGCTAGACGGACGGGCCATGAGTAATCTACTCATAGAGGGAGGTGATGATAGCAGCTTCTATTGTGAAAGATCACCTGTAAACAGAAGTTTGACTTGGGTTCGTGTCGCTGGAGAAGGAGGACAGTGCCTTCTGCAAAGATAGGGGATTTTTCTTTTGGGGGAACTATCCGACATTTGCGTATCGTATGGGGAGTAAACCCCGTTCACGAGGTAAGAGGCTGAACATCACAAACGCCATTGATATTTGAATACTTACCTAGCTCTCTTTTTTTTTTTATCTTTATTACGATTTTAAATGGTATACTGACATTTCAAAAATGTTTTATTATAAGGTTTATTCTAGTTAATACTAAAACACAGTTTGGAAATATCATGGATCACCAAATTATTCACTCAGTAATACAAAATCAAAAAAATATGCAACGAAATTTTTTTTATAAAGCTTTCAATTTTTCCATTTTCATACACACAAAATTGCCATTATTTTTTATGTTCTATACATTTTCTTTCCTTCTCTTTTCGCATACATTTTCAGAAAAAATAATTCTGATTTTTCCCTCAAAGGGAATACAAAATGTTATAAATCAAACTAATATGCGTTTTAATAATACTATACTGTGTAGTTTTAAAAACAGTTAATTAAATTAATGTTATAAATAAATCTAAATTTCTTTTTTTTTTGTTTGTGTTTTATAGAAAAATACAAATTCGTTAAGTTCCAAATCCTTGAAAGTATTTCCATTCATATAAAGTATTTGGTCTTCGACTTAAAGCCAATTATCCATATTATTAAAGACAATGTTATTAAGCAAATTTAAAAAATCCATTTTGTTACACAAAATAAGTTAAACAATGAATTACTACTGTTTTTGTTGTATTATTATTGTTTGTTATTATTTATTTATTATTATTTTATTTTTTTATTTTTATTATTTATTTATTCAATTCCTACTATTAGTTCACACTCTGCCTATATATATCTTGTTCAAATTTTCAATCGTTAATAAAATACTTTTTATTTATCCACCCAAGTTCAAATACATTTTTTTTTGAACATATAGTGGATGACACTGGATGTTAAGACAGTTTTTCAAATATTAATTCAATCATTAAATTTATTTAATTAATTTTATTTTTAGATTTAAGTTGCATATATCTACCAATAGATGGCGCCAGATGCAAGAGGAAAATTTCAACTTTATTTATAAAGGACTATCTGCAATAGAGTGAAAAAAAGTAGGAATTGACTTTTAAAAAAAAAAAAATTTTATATTGCACGTTTTATTTATTTATTTTGCATCCATTTATTTTCCAAAAATCATCCTGATTTATTCAGATAAGATACAAAAGGCATAGGCGAAACAAATATGCATTTTGATAGAAGAAGACTGTTCAATTTTTAAAGAAATTAATTAAATTAATTATATAAATAAAATGTACATTGATAATTTTGATTTGTATTTAACAGCAAAAAAGGCCTACTTCACTAAGTTTCAAGTCATTGAAACTTGTTCCGTTCATGTCCAGTATTTGATCTCCGACTTGCAAGCCGGCTTGATCGGCGATGCCGCCTTCTTTGACGGTGCACATGAAAATGCCAGGGAGCTCCTCAGGTCCTTTGGCAATGCTGCAAATGAAAACAAATTATTTAAATAATTCAAGTATGATATTTTTATATAAAAAATATTTTTAAACATTTTAATATATCAAATGTTTCAAAATGTTTTAATATTTCAAATGTTTAGAAATGTTTTAATGTTTCAAATGTTTAGAAATGTTTTAATACTTCAAATGTATCAAAATGTTTTAATACTTCAAATGTTTTAATATCAAAATGTTTTAATACTTCAAATGTATCAAAATGTTTTAATACTTCAAATGTATCGAAATGTTTTAATATTTCAAATGCATCAAAATGTTTTAATATTTCAAATGTATCAAAACGTTTTAATTTTTTTTTAAATACGATTTAAAATGCTTAAACTTAATTATATTGATAAATGTATTTAATTTCCATACGAAATAAATAGTTAGAGTTATAACAAACATTGTTTTTCTTAAAATTTTAACCATGCTTCCACCTATACGCTGACAAGAGTGACAAGAAGCCCTTGTGGAGTTCAGGAGAAATGGTCAGTAGACCTCCAGACTCTCACTCGAATAGGAAATGTATTTCGCCCACGAGTTTTACGGGTTTTCAGTTTAGAAATGGAGTCTTTCTACACGAATCTGTTCTTTAAATGTGTTAAATATTGCATGTTTCTAATTGCATGTGTGTGGTTTTTGTGCGTATGTCAATAAAGCTGTGAGTTCTCCAACCTAGTATCTCAATCTCAACCCAACTATAGCGATACTTAGAATCTAGTCGTCCAACCTGCACACTACATTCTGGCGCCCAACTTGTAATCACATCACTATAAAATATTTTTTTCCTCTAAAAATGTCAACTTATTTTTTTCTTATTTTACTTAAAATTAATTTTTATAATTTAATAAGATGAACAGTTTAATCCAAAAGAATTAATTTGTGTATTTGTAGTAGTCATTTTCTTAGAATATTTTTTTACATATGTATACTTATCTTTATCGTATTTTCGTTAAATTATTAAAATGTTTGTTGCTCATTATGTATTTGCTCATAATTCAAAATAAAGACATATATCAAATTTGAAAAGTTAGGACTAAAAGCACACTATACAAAAAATCTCATTTGTCAGAAAATGCAATATTATACTGCTGTTAGTAAAAATGTGTTTATTTAATAATAAATTACAATTATTCACAAAAATTATCTCTATAAATATGAAAAGTATAAAATTCAAATTATTAAAATGCACTTAGTTATATCTTTAAATAAAATTTCTCTACTACTTCATTTATAATATTTCATTGATTTAAGTAATTAAGTATACAATTTAAAAGAAATTTTTTTTATAGTACTATTTAACATTATAGAAATAATTTAAGGCAAAAATCTAAACCCGATCAAAAAATGTCGTAGAATTATCGAAATTTTCAATAATGAATATTGCTGTAGTTATCGCAATAGAGAATTTTTAGTATTTCATAAGAATCTTTTTATTATTTATTTGTTTAATTATTGTACTTTTATAAAAGATTTTTAATTATTTTTTATTTATTTATTTATTTTTATGTACTTTTGAAAAATATTTTTACTTATTTTTTTTATTTATTTATTTATTTTTATGTACTTTTAGAAAATATTTTTACTTATTTTTATTTATTTATTTATTTATTTACTGTACTTTTAGAAAATATTTTTACTTATTTTTTATTTATTTATTTATTTATTTACTGTACTTTTAGAAAATATTTTTACTTATTTTTCATATAACACAATTTAATTATTTAACAATATTATTAAATGCAAAATAAATATAAAATTTAGCTAGTTCATTATTAATACAAAAATATAATTTAGGCAACTTTTAAATACACAACTTTTAAAATCATATAATTCAAAGAAGAAAAATAAAACAGGAAGCATTGATGAACATCTCATCCTACCTGCAACCGAGACTTGCATTTCCTGGGACGCTTATTTCGACTTTTACAATAATACTGTTTTCCAGAGTAGATCCATTCATGCGTGAATGCTAAAAAAGAACAAAAAAAAAAAAAAAAAAAAAATGAACACATGTAAACACAAAGTTAATTAAATCAAAGTTAAATGAATCAAATAAGCAAATGATAATTCAAGGTCTTTTAGAAGACATTTGTCTTCTGTTGTTGTTTCTTATCCCACTTGGTCAACAAGCAACATCTAGTACAAGTCTATGAACCCGTGTGCGAGCCATGATAATGGGTAAAAAAAACAGCTTCTTTTTTGTTCTTGAACTCGCAGCACAAAGACATGGGGCACCCAAAGGGAGAAGTCTGAATTTACCCCACCCGCTTATACCCCCGGGCACCTAGTACCCGTTTTAGTCGCCTTTTACGATATGCATGGGTTACAGTGGGGCTATTCTAACTCGGACCCACACGAGGGCATTTGTTTTCTAAATGTTCTACAGTAGGATAGTATTTTAACTCCCTAAAAAACCTTGATTTTTAATTACAATTTTGTTTCAGAACAATTTTTGGTACAAATATCAAAATTGTGCATTGTTAGAAATATGATCAATAACTTTTTATCTTGTTTTATTTATATTTAATTGTAAAAGTTCAAATAAAAATTTAACCATTCGAACTATACATTATAATCCGAACTGTAATCTTCTGGTTCTCGTAGAAACCCTATATGATAAATCAAACTACAAAAATTTTCATTTTTACTCATTTAAAAAAATTAAGTAAACGCATGTAGTTGTGAACAATAAATAACACGCAACTCTTTGGCGAAGAATGCCAGAAGGATCTGGATCAGACTGCCATTCCTGCTTCCCTTGCAGATGCAAATATCTTGGGAAAATCTAAATATAACATTCCTTCTAAGATCAAAACTAAATACCAAATTACAGAACTAAAGGGCGACAGAAAAAATATCTACTACTCTCACAAAATGAAGGATGAAGCACCCCAAAAATATGAGAATTTCTGGTGATGGCGTTAAAAAATACCAAAAAAAAATGGCAAATGCCCTGATGTCGAGCTTACTCTTCATCACATCTTTGATTGCCCAGCTGTTGCAGCAGCCATGCATCGTCTGGGCCCTCCATCGATAGAGGATTTATACTTCGAACTGGCAATCAACACCGCCAATATTAGTCGGGAGCACCACGACATTTAAATTTTCTTGTTCTCTTCAGGGAATACGACAACAACAACAACATGCAGTTTTGGGGTACTGAAGGACTTCGATTAAAATGTCTGTAAACAATTTGAAGTCGCAATAGAATGATTGTTGTTAAACATATGATATCACGAGTAAACTCATGTTTCCCTTAGAATAACGCAAGGTAATCCAAAATACTCGTTTTCCATAATTAAAATTTTTTTCGCACGAGTTTACTTGTGATATTCCAAAAAAGATACAAATGCTGGTATGTATAATTATATATTCTGGAAAATCCTTTAAAGGTTTAACTATAAATATTCTTCCTCTGTTTCACTGTTAATGGTGGGCCATTGTCCATGGTGCCAGCGCAAACGCTCCATGGTGGGCCAAAGTCATCTGTCTACTGGCAGATTTCGAGACAGGAAATGTTTTCTTTTTTATGAGGTAAAGTTATCATCTATATGTTCTACAATCATATTAGACCGGGACCTCCGGTTTAAAGTGGATTCGAACCCCTACAAACAACCCGCACAACCGGGGCTGGAGCCAACGAACAGTCACTCAGCCATCAGGGACCTAACTATACATATTATACATTATAATTAAATTATTAGGTAATTATTTCATTATGGATTGTTATTACATTATTCATAGCAAATTTTCGCAATTTCTCAAAATAATGAAGCAGGAAAACCATTTTATTCCGCATGATATTTAGCATTACACAGGATTGTGAATTATTTAATAAACGACACGCTAGTAAAATAACTCAGTATTTTGACACGGTTCGCTATTCTATGTTAATCTGCAGCCTAAGAATCCATTTAATAACAAGCGTAGTTTATAATTCAATTAATTCTAAGTCACGAAAGCTTAGAATTTAAAATTCAAGGAAACTCATAATTCAGAGACCTTGAGTATAATCTGTGAGATTGTGAAAAATTTATAATATGCAATTTAACGATAATAACATATCACAAAATAATTTCTACAAAAGAACACGTGAGATTTGTATTTAATTCACATAATTAAATTAAAAACTCACGCACATTTATTAAAAAAATTATATTGACTGGAAAAATAGAAATGGAGTATTTTATTTAGAAAATTATTCAAAAGCCAAAAAAAAAAAAAAAAAAAAGCTCATTTAAAAAACATTGAGAAATAAAAGAGTCAAAATACATAAAAATTCGTATTAATCATGTTCATTTTTTGACTCATTTATAAAAAAGCAAAATTTTAATTTTATAGTATTTCATAAATTATTTGATAATGGGATTAAAAAAGGTTTTTGAAGAAGAAATTGAAATCAAGAAGGGAAAAATAAACTTAAGAAATCCAAGGCTAAAGAATTTTTTTAAATGTTTTTTAAAAATGATCTTTTTTTTTTTTCTTTTAAAACATTCATTTTGAAAAAACTGTGAAATATAAATTGATAATAGTATTGCTGCAACTCTCGTCATTCTAATGTCAAATATAGCACAAATTGTAATTTATTCTATTCAATAGAGTAGGGGGTGGCCAACCCAAATGATCTTGCGGGCCACTTTGGAAATACATCCTAAATCCGCGGGCAGCATATAAAATTATTTATCCCCATATTAGACCCACTACAGGCATTTTTGGGAGAAAAAATTGAAACATAACGAGTTATTATTTTTGTGTTCACTATTATTCTTACATGTGAACATAGATAATACAATAATAATGATACTAAAAACACATTGTAAAGAAACATATAACATTAAAAATGAAAATAAAAAATATATAAAAATATATATAAATATAAACGAAATATAAAAAATATATATAAATATAAGCGAAATAAAAAAAAATGAAATCATTAAAAAATATTTATTTTACTCTGAGATATTTACTTCTCCATTCTTTCTTTAGCTTTTGCAAATAGATCTCAATTTGGGTACTTGCACATCATAATGGGTGTTGCGTCCGTTATGTTTGAGCGTGTGCTTTGTGTTTGGTCAATTTCATTTTAGAAAAAAAAAAAAAAAACGATTCTCAGGTGTAAGTTGTTCAAAAGCTCTAACTTCAACTAAGAGTTTGGTTTGCTTTTTTTTATTTTTTGTTCTAATCAACAACCAATGATGCGTGTATCTAAGCCACGGACGCAGGATGGTCACTATGTCACTGAGATCACCTTAAAGTAAAACATGGAACCTGTTATATTAGATATTCCAAGATGTGCGCGCATCACGAGGTCGCAGAATATAATTTAATTATTATCATAAATAAAAAAGGCAATATCTGTCATAGAATATTAGAATATTATTTTAAAATTAAAGTTAATTTTTCTCATCATTTCTACAGTTAATGTTTGAACAGATGGATGCACATATAATGTATTTTTAATGCATTGGTTTTCACTACTTTGACCATTATGAAATAAATATATTTTGTAAAAGTGTGATAAATCTCATGGCTCGGAAAAATATTCAAGGCGAGTCGCGGGTTGGCCACCCGTGCAATAGAGTGATAAAAAAAGCATTTTTTTGTCTTTTTTTTGTCTCAAAAGCAATTTTTTGTAACTTTTTATTTTGACTGAAATAGGGTCTGAATGGTCGAGTGGCTAGCTCTCTGGCGCTCGGTACCACAGGTTTCGGGTTCGAGTCCCGGCGGTGCCATGGTTGTTTGTAGTGGTTCGGAATCCACTTTAAAAAAGTAGGTCCCGGTCCTAATAGGATCGTAGGGCGTTGCAGGGCATTGTTACTCCGCGTCAGTGGCTTATCTTCAAGTTACACGCGCCCCCTGGGTAATGCAAAGTGAGTACGTATGTGCAGTACTTGTCTTAAGGCATCCAAAGACCAAGCTGTCTGTGTTTGCCAGCTGCATTAAAAAAAAAAAAATAATAAAATAAAATTTGACTGAAATAAAAAAAAGTACGGGACAGTGCATCGCATTAATCTTTTACTTTCACTCTCAATACTTCGTAGACGAATAAAAAAGGTAAAATAGCAATGTAAACGCTTTTGTCTGTGGGAACAATGATTTTTGTTACGTGAGAGTTTCGTATAAATCAGGGGTGGCCAACCTGCGGCCCGTGAGATTAATCACATTTTTAGAAATTATATTTATTTAATAATTTCCAAAATAGTGTAAAATGTACATTATGAGTGCATCCATATATTCAAAAATTAATTGTTAAAATTATTGGAAAAAATGAACTTTGATTTTAAAAGAATATTCTTGCGAATATAGGACAGATATAGTCAGTTTACAGTTATGAGTTCGCAGAATAATTATATTATATTCTGCGAAATCATGAGGCGCGCGCATCTTGAAACGTCTAATATAATAGGTTCTATGTTTCACTTTAAGTGACCTCAGTGACACAATGACCATCCCTAGATACGCAGACTTGATTGTTAATAGCAAAGCAAACCAGACTCTTAATGCAAGTTATTAGAGCTTTTGGTTCAACTTACACATGCGAATTTTTTTTATCTTTTCGAAAACGAAATTGACTAAACACAAAGCACGCTCAAGCATAACGGACGCTAACCTGCAACACCCATTAAGATGGGCAAATACCCAAATTGAGATCGATTTGCAAAAGCTAAATGAAAGAGTGGAGAAATGAATATCGCACTAGTCAAATAAATATTTTTTAATGATTTTTTTTTTTTTATTTCGTTTATATTTACATATTTTTTATATTTCATTTTTAGTGTTATATATTTCTTTACAATGTGCGTTTAGTATCATTATTATTATCATTACATTATCTATGTTCGCATGTAAGAATAATAGTAAACGCAAATATAATAACTCATTCTGTTTCAATTTTCACTCCAAAAAAATGTCTACAGTGGGTCTAAATCTAATATGGGAGATATAATTTATATGCGGCCCACGGAGTTAAGATGGATTTCCAAAGTGGCCCTGCAAGATCATTTGGGTTGGCTAACCCTGGTATACATAATATAAATAAATAATAAAAACTCACAGCTACTTGATCAGAATAAATCAATGAAGATTGAGGTGGTTCTACAATTTTCCACGTCACGGGATCTTTGTCACGTCTGGAAAAAAAAATTAAATTGCTTATTAAATATATTAATTTATTAAATGAATAGCAATATTATCAAATAATAGTATCTCATTGATATATTTTCATTTCGACTTAACGTTACGTTATAACAAACGCTTGCAAAAATTCATTGGTTAGAAAAAAAAAAAGATGTAAATTACATCATTGAATTAATAATTTTATCTATTTATATTTTACACTTTCGTGTATTAAAATTTTTTATTAAATAAATTTTTTATAGGATAAATAAAAAATTCATAAAAGAAATTTTTAGCAATAGATGGCGTTTTTTCTTTGCATAGTAGTTTCAGTTAATCACAAAATAAACAGAAAATCAACCAAATATAAAATTTATGAAGAATTCGGCTCTTCTCTGATAAATATAAAAGTTTTTTCATTTTTTTATCCCTCTTGGTAGACAGCAACATCTAGACCAAGTCCAAGAACCCGTGTAGTCTCATGGAAGAAGGGAAAGAGGGGGGGGCAGCTTCTGTTGAGATGGAACATCGGTAGGTAGAAGTCTGACTGACTAACGTAGTATCGCTGACTTTTTACGTCGTAGAGTTGTCAATCCTACGCGCAACGCTTTACAGTCTTATTAGACAAGACCCTAAGGCTTAAAGTGGATTCAGAACCACTAAAAACATCTACAAGAACATACTTCCGGAGGACTTCTAGGGGGAACTTCCCCGCATTTGCTTATAGTATGGGAGAAAACTTGGAAAACTCACACCAGGTAGTCTGACTCACAAGGCAAGATGCTAAACATCCTAAACGCTATCGAACCCCTCGTTTTTTGAAACAGTGTCTACAACAAAGCCGCGAGCGGATTGAACCTCCGCCATAATGCTCACCAGCGGCGCACATTGCCACTGAGCCACGAATCGGGCATTAAAGGTTTTAAATATTATTAAAAGGAAATTCATGCTATTTTATACCAGAATGTTTTGAATGTGTTATAATATCATAATAATCTTTTAAATATGAATAACAGTTACTATTACCTAGGCCGCAATTTAATATTTAAAAAATATATTTTATTCAATTTTATTAACAATTAATTCAATACATTTTGTATTTAATTCAATGTATAGCAAATATTTAAGAATTTGTGATGCATTATTAAAAATAAAGCAAAAATTAACTTACTCTTTTACAGGAAGAATGCCGACTCCTGCAAAAAAAAGAAAATAGATTTTAGTCATTTGTACAAATTCATCTTACATCCCATTGCAAACAATGAAAAACTTCATTGAAATGTAAATTTTCATATTTCATTATAATACCAATTACCATTACCAAAATAAATATTAGTGGAAAATTACTCAGAAATAACTCATTTGGTCTCTTAAAAAAATTCGTTTTTATTTGATTTATAAAAATGTTTATATTGTAGCATTTTCTAGAATGGATTTCATTTCTATGGTTATATTTTTCAAGATTTTTAAAAATAAACAAGTTTTTGGTTGCTTCTTTGAGAATTAGGAAATTCCCTCTGACAAACATAAATTGTGTTTCTGAAATAGAGACACAGTCACCTGTGAATTTCACCATTCAATAGTAATCGTGACTGTAGAGTTTCAGAAAAATAATAAACTCAAAAATACAACATCATTCTACTAAATTATGCCACAACTTTTTAATATTTGATTTGAGTCCTTTCATATTTTTTAAAATTATTTAATTTCATTTATTAACTTTGTCTTTTGAACACTTTTAGCTATGGATCTCATTTCTAAGGCTTTATTTTGTTTGAATTTTTTTAAAAAATAGACATGTTTTTTTCTGTTATTTCGTTGCTAATTAGAAAATTTCCTCTGATTAGCATAAATTGTAATTTTAAAATAGAGATACAGTCATCTATAAATTTCACAAAACAGTAGCAATCGTGATTGGAGCAGAAAAAAAAAATCACCGTTTCATAAAAATAATAAACTCAAAAATACAACATCATTCTAATAGATTATGCCGCAGTTTTTAATATTTAATTTTTTGAATTTTCATTTTTTTTAAAATTATTTAAATTTCATTTATTAATTTAGTTTTTTAAAAACTTTTAACTGTGGATCTCATTTCTACGGCTATATTTTGTTAGCTTTTTTTTTTTTTTTTTTTTTGATTTTGTGATTTTTAATATTTTTTATTTTGAGTACTTTTACTTTTTTAATTATTTAAATTTTATTGAAATTTTAGTCTTTTAAAAACTTCGGTCTTGAAATATTTTTAGTCTTTTAAAAATTTATTTTTGGTTAACTTAATTTGAAACAGAAGTTTAAAATAAAGATACAGTCACCTGTGTATTTCATCACGAAGTAGCAATCGTGACTGGAGCAGAGAAAAAAAATCACCTCTGCTTAAAAATAATAAACTCAAAAATGCAACATCATCCTAATAGATTATCCTAATTTTATTTTTAGTACTTTTATTTGTTAACTCAATCTTTTAAAACTTATTTTTTGGCGAACTTAATTCGAAGCAGAAACGAAAATCATACTCATGTATTGTTATAATCACAGTGACTTAGTACTCTTTGTAAAAGTCACAGTGATAAGATTACAAGTAACTCACTCTTAATCTTCAGTACTATTCCTGGGCAGGTTTTCAGGAGGCTGAGAACTTCCATGTGAATAGCTCTGTGAATGCTAAAGCCATTGATACGAACAATTTGATCTCCAACCTGAAAAAGGATATGCATTTATATTAATTGTAATTTATGGCTGTTTTATAATTTATATACAGTATTGTTATATGAGTATGTTTAACAACCTGATTTTGTATATTTTTTTTATGTATGTATCCATTTTGTTCTGCCGATACAATTGAAAACCCTTCATCATTCTGATATTCATGTTTGTCTAATGCTTTTCAGTTTCACTGTTTTATGGAAAGGGGGGGGGGTGGAACTGAATATGTGGCCCTTTAGGATGCGAATGTTATTAAGATTTTGTCACATAATTTGATTGCTTTTCTAAGTCATTCGTCAATTCTGTTTTAATTTTTGTATGGATGTTTTGTACCATGTATATATATATATATATATATATATATATATATATACACTCAAGAGCCAAAACATTATGACCACCTGTCAATGACGAGTTGCCCCTCCTTTGGTCGGTCACGCAAATCCGAGTCGGTCACGCAAATCCCCACCAACGGTCACGCAAATCCGAGATATTGCGAATTGGTGGTCTTTGAACTCTGAGCTGCCGTCCCAGGACATCCCAAATGTGTTCTATCGGATTGAGATCCCGTGAGTTAGGCGGTCAGGACATTAACTGAATTCAGCATCATGTTTCTGGAACCACTCCAACACAATTTTAGCCTTGTGACAAGGGGCGTTGTCCTGTTGGAACATTCCATTTCAAACTGGAAAAACAGAGACCATGTAAAGGTGCAACTGGTCCGCAATGATGTTCAGATACCCTGTAGCATTCATGGTCTGCTCTACCACAACCACGGGTCCCAGAGACGCCCAAGAAAACGTCCCCCAAAGCATAATGCCGCCACCACCAGCCTGTGTATGATCTACTGTACATTGAGGGAGCAACTGTTCGCCTGGAAGACGGCGTATACTGACACGGCCATCGGCGTGATGAATGACAAACCGTGATTCATCTGACCAGGCAAGTCTCTCCCACTGATCCATGGACCAGTCACTATGTTCCCGGGCCCAGCGCAGGCGCAGTTGGCGATGACGCTTGGTCAGCAAAGGCACACGAGTGGGGACGTTTGCTGCGTAACACCATATCCAACAGTGTCCGCTGAACAGTGTGCTCCGATACTATTCTACTTGGCCCTGCATTGTATTGGGCTGTCAGCTGAGCCGCTGTCTGGCTCCGGTTTTGCTTCACCATGCGAGACAGTCTCCGACGACCTTTTCTTTGATAGCTTGTGGATGCCCAGCACCATGTCGTCTACTGCTGGTTTCACCGTCATTCATCCACTTTGCATAAGTACTAACAACTGTAGATCGCGAACAACCCACGAGTCGTGCAGTTTCGGAAATACTTGTTCCGAGCCTTCGAGCCATTACAATGTGCCCTCTATCAAAGTCGCTTAGATCCGCAGCCTTTCCCACCACACACAGAAGTAAGTGAAAGAATGATTCTTCAGACTCTCCAGCAGCAGTTAAATACCACTTCCACCTGATCACGTGCCTTCCACGTCATCCAGGCGAGTTCATTGCAAAATGTAGGGGTGGTCATAATGTTTTGGCTCTTGAGTGTATATTACAAATTTCTGCCACGAACGTTTTTGTGCTACTTACAGATCACTGACGGGCGATAAGAGGAGGGAGGAATATTACCTTCCAGAAGAACTTTTAAGGACAACTTCTCTACATTTGAGTGTCGTATGGAATAAAACTTATAAAGCTAACAGACCCGACTCGTGGTCTAGTGGCAACGTGAGCATCTAGCGTGGAGGACGGTTGAGGCTCGAATCCACTGGCGGTATAGTGGTAGTCACTTCTTTCAAAAACGAAGAGACTCGATTGCGATTGGGGCAATGTGTCTCGCATCGATATTTGTGATGCCTTGTGAAAGTTTTCAGGGTTTTCTTCTGTACGAAAAGCAAATGCGAAGTAGTTACGCCAAAAATCCACCAGGAAGTCATTGTCCTCTCCCTTTATCCACCGGTGTCCCGTTCGTGGTATGCTCGAGACACACAGATTGTAGTGATTTTTAATATTCCACTCTCACCTTTCTAACTAGTAGGACTGGAGGATGAGTGTAGAGAAAAAGAAAAGAGAAAACTAATTGCTGAACGTAAGACTTTTACACATGTTGTTACAATTACCGTGAAATCTTCTCGTTTCTGAAAGTAATAGCTACAACGATCACAAACTTATAACATTCGCACATTCCACTGCGCCACAAGTCAGGTAATCAGGTTATATTATATATTTAGATATTTTTCTTTTAATTTAAACCCATGTTAAATAATTCTAAATATTATTTTTTTTTTTTTTATATTAAAATAACATATTAATATTTCTCAACTGCATCTAAATCTCTTTTCATATGAATTCCTATGGGCGAATTAAGACACAAATTTTTAATAAATGTTTATTAAAAAATGTGACCATTTTATGTGACCAACCCAAAATCCAAGGAAAAGAAATCTGCAATTCAAAAAAATTCCGTGGAATGCGTAGAAACAGTAAATAGTTTTTATAAAAAATACTACATAATCTATTCGTATTTTTCAAACTGTCCTTTCATTAACATAAAAATTTTAATCCAACCGAATTACGAAAATTTTTTCACGCATATTTTTTTAAGATTGTATCTAACGCGTAACGAAAGGTTTAGATAGATTGATAAAAATAATCTGCCATTTTCTACATATTATTTATCGAATTTCGTAGATTCTTTCTGCACATATTTTTTAAGAATACATCTATGGCTTAAAAAAGAGATTTATGTGTTTTAACAATTTCTAAATATTATCTGCTGGCTATAGTAGCTATTATGCATATTTTATTTATATGACAATGGAATGAATTTAAAAGTAGTATTTTATTGCAGAGCACGATTATCAATAACTTTTACTTACTATACCAATTGTAAGCATTTCTTTCCGATACAGGAATGCTCACCGAATGCCTTCTGCAACATTCTATACGTTTCCGCAAACAAAATTGAATGCACGTTTTTTGCTCAATGAATTCAGACATTTCAAAATTGCCGGAATCGGTTTTAGCGTCTCACAAAGCCAAGCGTAACTCAAAACACTAATGAATATTTTGACGTCACATTTCACACAGATGTCAAGGACAATGCCAGCAACATAAAAACGAAAAAAGAAATTGAAATTCTGTAAGACCCGGGAATTTTAAATTTAAAATTGACATAGTAGTTTTTATGCATATTTTATTTATATGACAGTAGAATGAATTTAAAATTATTTTTTCTGCAGAACACTTTTTCAATAACTTTTTCTTTAAATTGTTATTATAAATTATAATGTATGTGAAAGTATTAATATATTCATTTTCACTTTTTAATAACATTTTCTTTGAATTGCTGTTAAAAATTATAATGTATGTGAAAGTATGAATCTATTCCTTTTCACTTATAATAAACAGATATGTTCTTCAATTAGTCATGTATAACTCACTCTTAAGCCTTGCTTCTGAGCTATGGATCCAGGTATGATTTCTGAAATGAAAACTCCAGTTCCATGCTCCCAACCTATAAAAAAGAACACAAATTGAATTTATTCCTAATGAGAAAAAAATAATTATCAAAATTCAATTATAATTCAAGTAATTCTTGTTGTTTTTTCCTATTAAATAACTTAAAATAAGACAAGTATCTAAAAATTCTTGCAGTAAGTCCTGCAGTAATAGTCACCAGAATGCTTAGTATATATATTAACAATTAAATCCAAACGGTTTTTAGGAAGGGGAAAGAGATTTTTACTTTCAAATATTAGAGAGTTTTGCATAATGTTTTTTTATCGTCCGATATTTTTTCTTCTTAGCGCGCATGCTCATAGGAAACATTGTACCTATTGCGCATGCGTATTTGTAATACTGCACTACTGAGCCTGCACACTGGGAAGAAAAATATCGGGCGATAAAAAAGTTATGCAAAAACTCTCTAATATTAAGAATATTTATTATTCTAATATTTAAAAAAATAAATAAATAAAATGATAGTGATACACTAAAGAAAACTCATTACAACTATTTCAGCTAAAAGTATCCAGCTTTGTTCTAAAAGTATTATCTCAGTTAAATACTGTTAATCAAAAACCCTTAATTTATGTTTTTCTTTAAACACATATTAAACCAAGATTAAATTTTATTAGAAGACACTTTCTATTCATTAAATAAAATATTTTAATACAAGTAATATTCAAATTTTATGCAATGTTCATGCCTTTAAGACGTAAGACCCTTTAAGTTCATGCTAGAAGGTGTTTCTATTTCTTGTTTACAAATATTTCTGCGTTAATAATTCTGTATTAAAGGTACTATGAATAAAATTCTACATTAAAATTGCTATGAACACAATTCTGCGTTAGGGGGTGCTATGAACATGATTCTGCGTAAAAAAAAAATTATGAACACGATTTTCCGTTAAAAATATAATGAACATTGTTCTACATTAAAAAAGTACTATGAATCCGACACTACATTATGAGTATGACTGTATACAGTGAATTACAATTAAAAACTCTAAATATAAAGTAATGTATTGGGTTGATTTTTGAAAGCCCTACCTCCCCTGATGGAAAATCCCAGGGGGGCGTTCCCTCTCCTCCGCAGAGTGATGACTTTGATGATGCTGGCTGCGTAGGGCTCCATTGTAGAAGTAGTCCCCTGCGGTATCCATTTTGAGGCTGAACCGTTAGGTAACTGCAAGGAAAATATTCATACATTATAAATAATGTTCAAAAATGATAATGAAGTTTAATCACTGATATTATTTATTGTTAAAACTTCTTAATAATATCTGTATTCGTTAGTAAAAGCAGAATTCTTGTTAATTGTTTAGAAGTAAACAAAGGCAAATGAGACATCTTATTCGGATTGATATTTTTTTAATTTTTAAAACTTAAAAATAAAGATTTTCTTTAAATTGCAAATCAGAAGTTTCTTGTGCATGATTTCGAAACACATACACTCAAGAGCCAAAACATTATGACCACCTGTCAATAACGAGTTGGCCCACCTTTGGCGCGCAACACAGCTTCAACCCGCCTTGACATGGATTAATACCACCATTTAATACCAGTTAAATACCACTTCCACCTGATCACGTGCCTTCCACATCATCCAGGCGAGTTCATTGCAAAATGTAGGGCGGTCATAATGTTTTGGCTTTTGAGTGTATATTTGTAATAGTAATTACTTATTATTATGCCTGACTCGTGGCTCAACGGTAACGTGTGTCACTAGTGAACATTAGGGCTGAGGTTCAATCCGCTGGCGGCTTTGTTGTGATGCTGTTTCAAAAACGAGGATATTTGATGATGGCGTTTGGGATGTTCACCCTCTTGCCTCATTAGTCGGACTACCTGGGGGGAGTGGTTCTCTCCCACACGACACGCAAATGCGGGGTAATTCTCCCTAAAAATCCTTCTGAAAGGCACTTCCCTCCCTCCTCAGCAATACGGAGCTATTTATCTACCAGTGATCTATCAACAACAGAAACTGCTACCCCCCTCTCCTTTCAATCCTTCCATGATAAACGAATTTATGGACTAGGTCGACATGTTGCTCTAGACGAAGTAGGAGGATAAACAACTTATTATTATAATTTACATCAATTACGATTTTTAATAATTAATGTTAATGATTTAAAGTACAACGGAGGAATTTCGGTAAAAAAAAATTATCTTTTAAAATTTTTGTTACTTTTATTGAACTTAATGCCTTATTTTTAATAATTTATTAGTCTCAAAAGTGCTAATTTAATTTAGGATAAATTAAAAATAAACGAAATGTAATAAATTATAGAATAAAGATAAGAGTTTTTCGGATGCCTATAGAATCTCTCCACAAATAAAATAAATGTTGAATAAATAAACAATATTAACAAAATATTTCGAACTCACTAAACGTACATCAAATTTATTTTTGAAGATTATTGTGATTAGCGCGAATGCTTAATTCTAAAATTAATAATTTTTTTAAATTTTAAATCTTATCACAGACATAAGATTTCAAGTAAAATCAATACACTCAATAAACGTACATCAATTTTTTTTTTTTTTTTTTTTTGTAGTTTATTGTGATCAGTTAGTAAACTTAACTTTAAAATTAAAAATAATTTTTGAATTTCTTAATTTTATCAGTCATAAGATTTCAAGTAAAACCAAAACACTCAATAAACGTACATCATTTATTTTTTTGTATTTTATTGTGATTAGGTAGTATATACTTAACACTAAAATTAAAAATAATTTTTAAAATTCTTAATTTTATCACAGTCATTAGGTTTCAAGTAAAATCAAAACATTCAATGCACTTACATCAAATTTGTTTTCGAAGATTATTGTGATTAGCTAGTATAAAAATTAAAATCGATTTTTTTTTTCAATTTTTAAGCTTTATCACAGTCATAAGATTTCAAATAAAATCAAAACACTCAATAAACATACATCACCTTTGTTTTTGAAGATTATTGTAATTAGCTAATCATACTTAACTCCAAATTAAAAATAATTTTTTGAAATTTTTAATTTTACCACAGTCATAAGTTTTTGAAGTAAAATCAAAACACGGCAAAAACATAAAGATTGTATCAAGCGAATTTGTATCAAACTAATATGGAGATCAAACGAGATTGTATCAAACGAGTCCCACAATAAAAGTACAAGTCTGAATTATTTGCTCACTACATTGACAGGTAGTAAAACTATCAATATATGAATGAAAACATTCTAGATACAGTTCAAGATATAGTCCATAATACGACAATGCAGTATTATTGAAACATCAAAATTCCATTATGAGTCACAGCTAAGTGCAAAACCGTGCTCGAGGAATAAACACAATGCGATTACTGGAGAAATCCCCTTTTTTCTTCATACGGAATTACCCTAGAATTGTTTACCGGAATGCACATCACTCTTTCCGGCTTGCTGATCTACATTTACTTATCGGTACCATCAGTATAATTTTCTTAAGCACATTCTAGGATCATAAGTGGCGTGAGAAATCAAAGCTGCTCTGAATTCCTGGGTAGCATCCGGAAAAAAATGTTCGTTATTACAGTTGTTGAAGACTGGTTTTATTGGTTGTTGATGACAAACAACAACAACAACAAATTTTATCTACCTTATGTAGTGCTTTTTAAGGTTACTTCTAGGGTGTCATAATTGGTACATGAATTTTCAATTGTAATGTAAAAATAATTTTTGAAATTTTTCATTTTATCACAGTCACTAGATTTCAATCAAAATCAAACCATTCAATAAGGGTACATCAAATTTGTTTTTAAAAATTACTATGACTAGCTAGTATATTTAACTCTAAAATTAAAATTTTTTTGAAATTCTTAATTTTACTACACAAAGATTTCAAGCAAAATCAAAACACTCAATAAATGTACATCAAATTTGTTTATGAAAATTATTGTGATTAGCTAACTATACTTAACTCTAAAATTAAAAATAATTTTTGAAATTTTTAATTTTATCACAGTCATAAGATTTCAAGCAAAATCAAGACACTCAATAAACGTACATCAAAATTGTTGTTGAATATTATTGTGGTTAGCTAGTATATTTAACTCTAAAATTAAAAATACTATTTGAATTCCTTAATTTTATATCAATCATAATAATTCAAGTAAAATCGAAACACTCAATAAACGCACATATTGTTTTTGAAGAAATGCAGATGTACAGAAATATTGTACTTCTACATTTTTCAGTACCATCAATATAATTTTCCTAAGCACATTCTAAGATGTTAAGTGGCGTGAGAAAGCAGAGCTGCTCTGAATTCTTAGGTACGATCCGGAAAAAATGGTGCGTTATTACAGTTGTTGAAGACTGGTTTTTTTATTGGTTGTTGATGACAAAACAACAACAAACAAATTTTTAATCTACCTTATGTAGTGCTTTTTTTTTTTCTACGGGTGTCATAATTGACATGCAAATTTTCGATTTTAATGTAAGTGCTACTAAAAAATGCAATTAAATTTTTACAGATAAATTACTTTTTTTAGTTATTATATATAGTAAAAAATGGGGCCTGAATGGCCGAGTGACTAAAGCTCTGGCGCTCGGTGCCACTTTCACTGTGGTTGCATGGATATTGTAATGGTTCGGAATCCACTTTATACCGTAGGTCCCGGTCTATTATGGCTGGGGACTGATGGCCGAGTGGCTAACGTTCTGGCTCTCGGTACTACAGTTATCGAGTTCGAATTCTAGCAGTGCTATGGATGTTTGTAGTGGTTCGGAATCTGCTTTAAACCGTAGGTGCTGTCTCATACGACCGTAGAGCATCACATAGTCCAATCAGACTTCTCACCCACATCATTCCTAAACTGTAAAACGGCAACTCAACTCTGGGCACAGTGATGTGTTATGGTGTACTAGTAGTAATAGCAGAGGTACGACACAAAAATATTAAAATTCGGAAGTTACGATGATTTACATATGGGGTACTGATTTATTAAATTATTCAAGAATATAATATGCTAATAATAAGGGGCAACTCAGCTCTAGGTACAGTGGTGTGTGTACTAGTAGTAGTAGTGGTCTCTTATGACTGTTGGGCTTAGGGCTGTCAACTATCCCGTGTAAAAAGAAAACATCTCATCTTCTCGAAATCTACCACATCTTGTAAAAGGGAACAGATGTTGCTTCAATTTCAAACGATTTAAGTTAGAAAGACAAACGAATAATTTAAGGTTTCAGACTGTCTCTTTCATATCATCGTGCTAAATAAAAAGCTTTTCGGCTTGTTTATTTTTATTTAATTTATTTTATTTTATTTTTATTTTTATTTTTTTTTTTTTTTTTTTGAAGATTTTGGAAACACACATGATAAAAGAGGACAGTTATTGCCTCGATTTCAAATGATTTAAGACTAAAGAAATTTCAAGGTTTCAGACTCCTCTTTCATATCATCGTGATAAACAAAAGGCTTTTTGACTTTGTTTTGTTGTTGTTGTTTAAGTTTCGGGACACACATTATAAAAAGAGGACAGTTGTTGACACGATTTTAAATGATTTAAGTTAACATGATTCTGTCAACTTAGCTAACAGACAGATTGACATTGGAAGTTCTAAAACTGAGGAATTTTCAATCTCCATCGATTAACACTTTAAAAACGAAACAGATCTTAACATAATTTGTACGTTTTTCATAAGTGTAAATAGTTCTCGAGTAATGCACTGCCATCGTCATCATACATTGAAATTGTAATATTAGCATCGAAGTACAAGTACTTTAAAAATAGATAAAAGGTTGGTAAAAGAAGCTAAATAAAAAATAAATTAGGAAAAAATATTGATTAATAATACTACTAATGAGCCTGTTGGCTGAGTGAGTAGACCTCTGGAGCTCAGTGCTACAGGATTCGAGTCCAGGCAGTACCATGGAGCGGCTCTGGATTCACTTTTAACCATAGGTCCCAGTCTAATAGGACTACTACTACGACACGAAACCACAACACACACCACACCACACCACACACATCATTGTGCCTAGAGCTGAGTTGCACCTATACAGTTTGGAAATTATGTGGATGAGAAGCCTGACTGGGACTTTGTGAAGCTCTTACAGTCATATTAGACTGGGACCTGGTTTAAAGTGGATTACGGACCACTACAAACATCCATGGCACAGCCGGGACTCAAACCTTGGCACAGAGTGTCAGAGTGCTGACACTCGGCCATTCAGGCTCAGTTCTAATATGACTGTAGAGCGTAGGGCTGACAACTCTATCCGTAAAAAAGTAAACATCTCATGTTTCGAAATCTGACAACAAGCAGGCGACCTTAGCCTACCATGGGGCAGCTGCGCCGTTGAAGAAAAAGTTTTTTAATAATACAAAATATTGTATTTTTAAAGTTTGTTTTTATACGGAGAAAATAAACGAAAAAAAAAAAAAACATTACGCTTTCTCTGAAGATCATTTAATTTTAAAATAAACAGTTTTTATAAATAAATAAAAGCATTCATATTTTATATAAAATGTTTTATATGTTTTTTAAACAGAAATTAATTAAAATATAATTAAATAATTTAAATTAGCTATGACAACTATATTTCTCAAACATGAATCTGATGTAAACAATAGGCGTCCAATTTCAATGTTTAAGTTATTAATATTTATTATTATATATTTGTCTTAAATAATATTTATTATTAATCTTAAATAATAAATATAATTTAAGATTTTAAAACTCCGATTTGAGTGGAAATAAAAAAATCTATTGGCCAATTTTTTGGCTGAATTTTTCTTTAAATAACACATAGATAACCTGAAGCAACATATGCATCAATGGAAAAATAATAATAATAAAACATTCGTTCTACATTTGAAGTCTTCTAATGAAATTGACAATCTAGATTATTGGACAGTTGAAAAATAATTACACACATTGAAAAAAAAAAATTAGAATTCCAACGAATTTAAGAAACAGTTATTTGAACTAGATTTGATAGATAAACATCGACCTAATAGAGGAAGGCATCACGGAGATGACAGTTTCTGAAAAAAATAAGAAACAATTTTTGAGTGCTTTTAGAAATGCAAGGACAAGGTAAAAAGAGGGGGTGGGGGTTTGTCATTTCATGCAAAGTCTAATATGACTACAACTACTATGCAGGACTAGCTATTATGCTAGGACTATTACCCGGTCTAATATGACTACTACTGCTATACTGGACTATATTATGACTACTACTACCCGGCCTAATATGACTACAACTACTATGCAGGACTATACTATGACTACTACTAGTACTAATATTACCCGCACTAATATGACTACTACTATACCCCGGATTATATTATGACTATTACTACTATTACTGGTCTAATAACAATTTACAATAACGATACTACTACTATTACCCGGTCTAATGTGACTACTACTACTATTACCCGGTCTAATGTGACTACTACTACTACTACTATGTACTGACTACAACCACACCCATTACTGTGCCTAGAGCTGGAGTTACTATATAATTTGGGAATAATGTACGTGAGAAGTCTGATTGGGTTCTGTCAAGCTCTACGGTCATATGAGACAGGGGCCTACGGCTAAAAGTGGATTCGAACCAATACAAACATCCACGGCACCCAGCACAAGAACTGTAAACACTCGGCCATTCAGGCCCAGTCCTAATATGATCTTAAATAATAAATATTACTTAAGACTTTAAAATTCTGTCTTGAATGGAAATAAAAAAAAGAATCTATAGGTTAATTTTTGGCCAAATTTTTGTTTAAATAACACATAGATAGCTTGAAGCAACACTGGCATCAATTTTAAAAATAATAATAACAACAAAACATTCGCTCTACATTTGAAGTCTTCTTATGAAACTGGCAATCTAGATTTTTTGGACAGTTGAAAAATAATTACACACATTAAAAAAAATTAGAATTCCAACGAATTTAAGAAACAGTTATTTGCACCAGATTTGATAGATAAACATCGATCCAATAGATGAAGGCATCACATAGATGACAGTTTCTGAAGAAAAATAATAAAAACAATTTCTGAGTGCTTTTAGAAATGCAAGGACAAAAAAGGAAGGTATTGATCATTTCATTCAAAATCTAATATGACTACTACTACTATACTGGACTATACTATGACAACTGCTGTTATACCAGATATACTATGACAACTGCTGCTATACCAGACTATACTATGACTACTACTACTATTGTTGTTGTTGTTGTCATGTCCATGGATTTAAAATAACCAATAGATCCAAACTTATATTCCCTTGTCACGGGCTACTACTATTAGTCTAATATGATTACTACTATAACCTGGTCTAATATGACACTACTACCATTCCGGTTCAATATGAGCTATAACCCGGTCTAATATGACTACTACTACTATACTATAACTACTATGAAACTATTACTAAAATATGACTACTACTACACACAGACCACATTAAATAATAATAAATATTATTTAAGAATGACTTGAACTGAAAAAAAAGAATCTATAGGTTAATTTTTGGCCAAATTTTTTTTAAATAACACATAGATAGCTTGAAGCAAGGGGCATCAATTTTAAAAATAATAATAACAACAAAAACATTCGCTCTACATTTGAAGTCTTCTTATGAAAATAACAATCTAGATTTTGGAAAAATATCAAAACAGTTGAAAAATAATTACACATTACAAAAAAAAATAAATAAATAAATAAAAAAAAAAATTAGAATTCCAACGAATTTAAGAAACAGTTATTTGCACCAGATTTGATAGATAAACATCGACCCAATAGATGAAGGCCTCACATAGATGACAGTTTCTGAAAAATAACAAACAATTTCTGAGTGCTTTTAGAAATGCAAAAAAGGACAAAAAAAGGGAAGGCATTGATCATTTCATTCGAAATCTAAAATCATTTCGTCAAGATCCCAGCAGGAAGTAAAATGGTTGATATAGTAAATACAAAAATCTGGTTCCTGAAAAGCAACTTTCAAACTTGCCAAATTACAGTATTTTCAAGACTGTTAGGACAGATTATTTGGTTCATTGAGTTTGGTCCTCTTTAAAATGCTGTAAAATATTGTATAATACCTTACTTAATGGTGCAAGAGAAACAAATTGTGGCCCCAGGTTAAGAACTTTCAAGACGAAACTATGAATGTAATTTTCCAAGTAAAATATTTCATATTAAACCGAATTCTGTTTTTTGTTCAAAATGTTTTTATTTTATGACAATTCTAACAATGTCACGTAAAATTATAATTTTTTATAAGAAAAAAAGTAAAATATTTTAAATAAATCTAATTATGGCCTATGGAAAACGTTTAAGATGCAATACATGAATAAGGAATTTTAAGTAAATTTTTTTGTATTTTGAATTCTGTTTGTTAAAAATGTTTTTATTTTATGACAATAAATAATACTTTTATTTTTTGACAAAATAACGCAAAATTATAATTTTTTTCTTTAAAAAAAAAAAAAAAAAGCAGAATACTTTTAAACAACTCCAATTATAGCCTAAGGTGAAAAATGCTTAAGATGCAAAAACATGAATAAGGAACTTTAAGTAAGTAAATTATTTTGGATTTTTTTGGTTTTGTTAAATATGTTTTTATTTTATGATGACAATTCAAACAATCACGTAAAATTATAATTTTTTTTAAAAATAAACAAAGTATTTTAAGCAAATCCAATTATGGCCTAAGGTGGCCTATGGCGTTTAAAATGCACATGAATAAGAAACTTTTAAGTAAACTATTTTTTTTTTTTGGAATTCTGTTTAGTTAAAAATATAAATACTTTTTACTTATGATGATTCCCACATAAAATTACAGTTTTTTTAACAGAATAAACAATATAAATCTGAAATATCAATAGCTTGTAAATATTTAAGTTAGTAATAGTTTGTTATGGATGAGGAGTTTTAGGTACATTATTTTGGATTGAACTGAATTCTAATTATGTCTAAACTCTTTAAATATAGATAGTTATTTTCAATTTTATCACTTCTTACAGCAACATAATTTTTTTAAGATTAAATAATGTAGATTCTCGAGCTATTATTATTATTTGTAAAAAGATGCGATTATTTTTTTTCCTATAAAATAAAGAAGAAAAAAATAATGAGAAATTTTAAGTAAAATATTTTATATTTAACTGAATTCTGTTTTGTTAAAAATGTTTTTATTTTATAACAAATTCAACAATCATGTAAAAATTATAATTTTTTTAATAATAAAGCAAAATATTTTAAAGAAATCCAATTATGGCCTAAGATCAAAAGCGTTTAAAATGCTATACATGAATAAGGAACTTTAAGTAAATTATTTTGGATTTTGGAATTCGGTTTTGTTAAAAATGTAATATTTATTTTATTTTTATGTGGCGACACATAAAATTATAGTTCTTTTAAAAAGAATAAATAGTTTAAATCTGGAATATCAATAGTGTGTAAAATATTTAAGTTAGTATTATTTTGTTATGGATGAGAGTTTTAGGTACATTATTTTGGATTGAACAGAATTCTAATTATGTTTAAACTATTTTGAATATAGATAGTTATTTTTCATTTTATCACTTCTTACAGTAACATAAATTGACTTTTTTTTAAAAGATTAAATAATACAAAATCTGGAGTAATAATGCTTTGTAAAATATGTGATTATTTTTTCCTATAAAATACGTGCAATACATATATCATCGTCAGTGAGTAACTGCCCCATGGTGGACCAAAGCAGTCTGCCTATTGGCAGGTTTCGAGATAGAGATTTTTACGGGTAGGGTATTAGCCCCCACGTCCAACGCTCTACAATCTTATTAGACTTTTGACCAACGGTTTAAAGGGCATGGATATATATATACTTAAAATGTTAGCAAAGTTTTACAATTTACGATTTTTGACAAATTCAAAATATTCTTATAAAAGAAGAAAAATTTCATCAAAAAATAAAATATATAAATATTATTATTTAAACAATAGTTACATAGATTTCAATTCAATGTTTTGCCTTAATTTCAAAAACAAAATTTTGCAAAAAAAAAAAAAAAAAAAAAAAACGTAATTTTTTTTATATATATTTATATACTTAAATATCTAATACAATTTTCTAAAGTTAAAAATTCGAATATAAAATGCATGATAAAAAGTACATGTTCTAAATGCTATAAATTATCTTCTCAAAAATACAAAGCACGTTTTGATGGTTTTAAAACATCACTTACAGATAACCCAAATAACCTCTTCAGAATACATCTCTAACAATTAATATAAACATAATAAAAATATCTCCCAAACACTTTTCCAAACAATTATATCTTTTTGAGCGAATCACTAGATTGACGAGTACATAAAAATATCTTCAAAAAAATCGAAACTTGTTAGAAGAACAGGAAAGTCTCTTCATTTCAGACAGCAATCAAGTATAATTAAATGTAAATATTATTGTTGGTTGTTTTGTTCACCTTTGCTCCGCATAAATAAATTTTTGCATACATAAGATAATGAAATGATGTCATTATTTCTGTAGAAAATAATTATCCACGTCACAGACATTTTTCTTCATATTACTAAAGGGAATTTCATCTTATAAATTTATTGATAAAGATTGTAATAAAGTATTTATTTTTCATTGTAAAAAGATATTTAAATTATAATGAATACATAAGTTATCAAACATATAAAAAAGGATATAAATAAAAAATAAATAAATAAAAGGAGAAAAACTATAAAAACTAAGTTATGTTGGGTGTTCAAGAATAACAATTTCTACTAGATCTTTCCTAAATGTTTGAACTTTTAAACAACGATAATTAGGCACCTATAATTTTACCTGTTTGGGTCAAGAATAACAATTTCGATTAGAAATTTCTAAACGTTTGAAAAGAGTTTCCTAAAAGTTTCCTAAAAATTACATACATAAATTGAAAACTTTTCTGAGTCAAATATTTTTCTACAAACTTTCCTCGAAATTTCTGTTATGACTTATATACTGTTGAGATGGATCCAGTGATTTTTGCATAACAGTGATGACTCTGACTGCTGTAGAAAATTATGTGATAAATCACATTGATAAGATGCTACTGTGATAATGATTCATAAAAATAGTTTGAAGGAATTAGTACTTGTAAATCAATTACCAATAAAAATACTATGATAATTTCGTTATATGTAATATTTATTAGTTAATTTTTTAATAGTTTTTTTTTTATTACTTAACATCAACAGTGACAAACATTACAGAATTTTTTTTTTTTTTTTTTTTTTTGTCAAAGTTTATCACAGTGATACTGAAGACAAATCATTCAAAGATTTTGACCACTTTAATTAACAGATACGAAATAAAAACTCGAATAAATTATTTTTAAAAAAAAAAAAAAAAAAATGGTCTCTGTTTATCTCGCTTTGTTTGTGGCTAAAATCACAGTAATATTAAAATCCTTGTGATTTAACAATGATTTTATTAACGCTGTGATTAAACAATAATTTTATTGTCACTGTAATTTAACAATGATTTTATAGTCACTGTGATTTAACTGTGATTTAACAATGATTTTATTGTCATTGTGATTTAACAATGATTTTATTGTCACTGTAATTTAACTATGATTTAACTTAACAATGATTTTATTGTCATTTGTAATTTAACTATGATTTAACTTAACAATGATTTAACAATTTTATTGTCACTGTGATTTAACTATGATTTAACAAGGATTGTATTGTCATTTGTAATTTAACTATGATTTAACTTAACAATGATTTAACAATTTTATTGTCACTGTGATTTAACTATGATTTAACAAGGATTGTATTGTCATTGTAATTTAACTATGATTTAACTTAACAATGATTTAACAATTTTATTGTCACTGTGATTTTAACTATGATTTAACAAGGATTGTATTGTCATTGTAATTTAACTATGATTTAACTTAACAAATTTAACAATTTTATTGTCACTGTGATTTAACTATGATTTAACATTTAATGATTTTTAACAATGATTTTATTATTTTGTGATTTAACTATGATTTAACAATGATTTTATTGTCATTGTAATTTAACTATGATTTAACTTAACAATGATTTAACAATTTATTGTCACTGTGATTTAACTATGATTTAACAAGGATTGTATTGTCATTGTAATTTAACTATGATTTAACTTAACAATGATTTAACAATTT
The DNA here is from genome assembly GCA_021605095.1 of Caerostris extrusa. Taxonomy (NCBI): domain Eukaryota; kingdom Metazoa; phylum Arthropoda; class Arachnida; order Araneae; family Araneidae; genus Caerostris; species Caerostris extrusa. The sequence goes on from BPLR01006560.1 coordinate 232,225, forward strand.
TATTGTCACTGTGATTTAACTATGATTTAAAAAAAATGATTTTATTGTCACTGTGATAAATTAATTTGTGACTAATTTATCACAGTGACAATAAATACATGAGAATTCATAGTGAAGTAAATTTTTTGTGATTAATTTATCACAGTGATAATAAAATCACGAGAATTTTAGCGAAATAAATTTCAACCCATCAATAATACACACTGATAACAATAATAAAAAAATCAGGAAACGAAGATCTGAATAACGTGTGTGCAGAGAAACCTTAATGCGTACCTGTTTATTGATAAAAGAAAACGCATAATTACGCAACCTGATCACGCAATCTTTGATGAGTTAGTAATTTTTGCCATATGATTGAGGAAGTGAGTTCTCAAACCAGTTCTCTTGCCCCACCTGACTGATTGACCACGATTCAAAAATACTGGTACACAAAAAAATCGCTAATATCCCACAAAAATCGGCTTCGAAATCATCTATCAAGCGTAACGAATGCAATAGAACATGTGTTTTATCTGAGGTACCATAAACATTATTTCGTAACTACTTCTTGATTTTTTTTTTTCCCACATGTCTTCCTAACATCGTGGCATTAAAATTCTTTTTTATCGTGATTTGACTGTGTTATGATTGATTTTTTTTTGTTTTAGCTACTTTTTTTTTTTAGACGAGTAGAAAATTTTAATTTTAATTTTAAGTAGCAATTTTTTTTTTTTTTTTTTTTTTTTTTTATGAAATACAGTGAAATTAACGTTGAAAAAAAAAAAAAGATGCGTTTTAGTGATATAAACCAAAATAAGAAACAAATTGTTAAAAAGTAAATATTTGACTAATTATATTCTGTTCTGCTTTTGACAAAATATTGAGTGTTATGAATGTTTGAATATTTTATAACGTGTGTAAGAGAAACACAGGTACATCGTGTCTTCAGGGACATTTGATGTACCCGTGTAAATTTAATTTTTAAAAGATAAAATTATTCTAGTTGGGCAAAAGGGAGAGTTTGAAAAACCATTTAATACCAATTTCTTTTCAAAAAATAATAATAATAATAATAATAACTTTCGAACAAAAATTACTTTATTTTATGTGATAACATTCAATTATAAATATCTTGATGGTAGACGGTATACATCACCACTCTAAAAAGACTGCCCAAGACGCTTAAAAAAATGTAAAACGGAAAGAAAAGTATATTTTGAAATCTAAGCATCTAAGCATTGCCAGTTTATCACTATATATTATATATATATATATATTATACATAGATAGATAGATATAGATATATATAATTCTACACAGTCAATGGTATCCAACATATCACCATAAATACTCCAATTTGATACATCTTGAAACTTTTAATATATAATCAAAGCAAACCTAAATATACGCAAGAGATATGGAACAATGTAATCGTGACAACTTCTGATACATAGTCTAGT